>QNQO01001477.1:0-262371 GCA_003290165.1 Berberis thunbergii
CGATTTTCCGGGTCTTAATGGAATTGAATAATTTCATCCCGATCCCGTCCCGTCCCGATCTAGAATGGGATGGGATGGGATGAAGATTTTCAATCCCGCCAATCCCGTCCCGTCCCGAACTAATTTATTAATATTAATTATTAATATTTTATTTAATTATTTAGATCATATCTTTAGTTTCTGCCATAGATTTCTGAGGGAATTGCTTCCAAATCTGCAGAGTTCTAACAAAACAAATTGATCTGAAAATAAATCTGCAGAGTTAGAGTTTAACATAACAGTTAAGTTTTAATTTACATGATATAAATGTATTAGAGTACTTGAAAGAGCGTACCAAATTGATCTGGCGTTTGATAAAGTTGCAATGCAGCATGGTAATAATCAACATAAATGATTGTTGCAGGAGGATGTAGCAATTGCAACCTTACAGGCTCAGTATTCAAGAAAATCATGCTACTCCGCATAGGCATTTATTGGTGTTACTTTGATTAAATGGACTTGTTCTTATAGTGGTTAGTTTAGGTGAATGCAACTTTCAACTTCCAAAAAAAAGTAACTTTTACTTGAGAGCAAAGAAATACCTTATTTGCAAAGAGGGTTTGAAGAGTTATCTCTCTTCACGTGAGTCTTAATGAGACCAAGCCCCATCTTAAAGCAAAGAACATCATTTGGGCAAATGGGAATTCACATTTATGAGAAATGGATCAAAAATAGGAAGCAAATAGAGAGAATTAGAGGAGTTTGGAAAAAACTCTTTTGCATTAAGTTGCAACAAAAATTTGCCATTTTAGTAGAAGACAGGTTCATAAAGAATCTTACAAGTGTTGTGGATTGGTATGGCTGTATTGGGGATTAAAGTTTGGTTAGGTCATTTTATTGTGAATCTTAAAGTTTGGCTGAATTAGAGAATTTATTGTGTGTAGGTGCAACCTTACAGGCCAGATTTCTCGTCATAGAGAAAGTTACTTTGATTTTTCCCAATTGTGAGAATCGCTGAAAGGCAACCAAATGCAGCGCTTCCTGGTAGTTCCACATTTACTGCCCATACTTCACAGTTCAAAATCATTAGTGGCAAAATCACCAAAAGTTCTTCCATTTTCACAGTTGCCAAGCAAATTATAAAATGCAATGTAACGTGCTCCACATTTCAATGTAAGTTGATAATATGTTCAAAATGTATTCTCCAGATTAGCACGCTGATCCCGTCCCGTCCCGAACCCGTTTGAGATGGGGACGAGATCGGGATGGGGTTTTTTCCATCCCGTCCCGTCCCGATCCCGTATGAATGGGATGGGATAGGGATGGGATAGGGATGGGTATATCTCGTCCCATCCCGTCCCGTGCCCACCCCTAGTTTATCTCATGATCTCCCTTTGGTACATCAAAAGTTAGAGAATTTTTGTTCTATTGTCTTTAAATCAATAGGATATGCAACAAATTTGATCATATACCTCTAATGCTCTAACAAATCTTATATGATGCAATGCATTTGATGATATGGGAAAATTCTAAATGGCGAGGGAAACAGCGAGGAAACCAGCGAGGGAGGGGTGAAGCCGTTCATCCCCTTCGAGATGCGTGAAAGCGTGTATCTTAAAGCACTTTCACGCATGTCGAGGGGGGTGAACGGCTTCACCCCCCTCCCTCGTTGTTTCCCTCGACATTTAGACAAACCCTTGATGATATACATCTAAGGAAGGTATTCCTCAATGATATGACATTGTTGCTGTTGAGATTTGACTTGTCACAATTTATGGAGTGAAACAATAATCTTCTTCTGTTTAGAATTTGTTATACATGTATAAATGTTACTTTGTAATGATCAATAATCGATAAATAGAAATACATTCTTTTATCTTTAAATTATCATGGTATCAGAGCGTTGATCCTAACGTTTCTACTAAGCTTTCGCAAATTTTTATGAAGGATGCTGATTCAATAAGTGTCATCCGGAACACTTCCAACACAAACAAAACCACCAATCAAGAAAACCAAACACTACTCATCAAACCACGTCTTTTTCCACCATTGACCCATTTGATCATCTTTTTATTCATGTCTCATATCATCCAAGTATGATTCTTGTGCCAAAAGTTCTTGATGGAACCAACTATGCGATGTGGAGACATTTTATGTTGGTGAGTCTTAGTGCCAAAAAAAAATTGGGATTCTTCAAAGGGGATATACCTACACCAAGTGAATCTGATCCTAAATACTCACTGCGGCAACAATGCAATGATATGCTTCTCTCTTGGATTCTTAACTCTTTAAATCAAGAACTTGCCAATAGTGTCATCTATATGGAAACTCCTTTAGAAATGTAGTTAGATATGCAAGAACGATTCTCACAAAGTGATTTTTCTCATCACTATCATATTCAACATTCCATTGCAGAGTTAAAGCAAAATCAGGATTCCATCTTCACATATTACACCAAGATAAAAACACTATGGGATGAGTAGAAAATGTGCAGTCCAACTATTTTGTACACTTGTGAAGGGCATCAAGCAACTGTCAAATAAAGAAGAAAGGGTGAACCTTGGACAATTTCTTATGGGCTTGACTGAGACTTATTTCATTGTTAGAAGGCCAATCATGCTTATGCACCTTTTACCAACTGTTAAAAGTTTATTCGCTTTTATGTGAAGAGGAAAAACAAAAAGGATTAGCTGAACACAAAATTACTGAATAGGTTCATGCCATGAATGTCAGACAATCAAATTTTGTTTCACAACGATAGGATTCCTCTCGGACTTGGATGCCTAGCTCATCAAAGACACAAGAGTCTAAGAAACTGTTTCATTGTACATATTACGATGGAACTACAGATATAACGGAAATATGCTTCTATTTTGTTGGATTCCCTATTGGACACAAACTTCACGACAAGGATGTTCAACCTTCAAATTGAGCTGGAAGGTTTCTGCAAATCAAACGGGAGTTGAATCATCTCACACAGTCACCAAGGCCGCCCAGAATTTTTATCAACCTCTTCAATTCACTCCTGAAGAATCCTCACATCAAAGTCTTTTTTGGAATGAAAAATCCAGTGTCTCGGTCAATTATACAGGTAACCCTATTCCATTTTATTCATCATTCACATCCCAAAATTTCAAGTCTCTCAATTTGATCATTGATAGTGGTGCTACAAACCATATAGCTATTTCAAACATAGATAAAGTCAATGTTCATATGTATTCTCAAGTCATCTTAACAAATGGTTCTTATGTAAAAATCACAAGGTTGGTTTTGTACATATTACACATAAACTGCGTGTTCATGATGTTCGTTGTGCACCCTCATTGCATGTGGACCTTTTTTTGCCTGTCATTTCACATCTACCTTCAATTGTTCCAATTACTCATTTCTTACTTTTTGTATATTGCAGGACCTAACTACGAAAATGATGATTGGCCTGGGGAAGCAGAGTAAGGACTAATGGACTATAGTATCTTATTTTACAATCAAAGTTGCATCCATTTTCACAAACCTCCTATGAAGTTTTTTTTCCCATCAACAGCTATTTGGCATAAAAGGCTAGGACATCCATCCAAATTGCCCTTTCAGTTTCTGTCAAAAATAATTTCATATTTTGTTCATCAACATTCATGTGATGTTTGTTCTTTGGAAAAACAATCAAGGTTATCTTTTCCTATAAGGCGACGACTACACCACACCACCATTTCCTCTCTCTCACACCATTCTACTCTCTCACACCACCTATATAAACAAAAACCGTCCATTTTTCCCCTCACCATTCAAATCGACAATGGTTCCTCCCTCCCCCATTCAAAATCTCTTGCAAATTTCTTTCAAATCTCTTCCAAATCTCTCCCCACACTCAAATCTCTTGCAAATCTCCTCCCTCTCCCTTGAAAACTCTGAAAATTCCTTAAACCCAAACTCAATAAATAGGCATAACTTAACATAACATAGAAACCAAACTCAAAACGAAAAAATTGCAAAACAGGGTAACTTTCGACTAATTTAAACCCTTAATTGAGACCGATTCTCAACCTCATCAAAACACGAAAGTTGTAGTACTATGATTTATCTAATAAACACAACTTGAATCACTTAAAATGTTTTGAAATGAACAAGTTATGGTCATTTACTAAAGTCGCACAAATCTGTCCGAAAAATAAAAACGGGATAGTATTTTTTACTTTCAACCAACTTATGAGCTCGATCGAGACCAATTCTCAAGTTGATAAAAGTTGTAGTACTCTGAGTTATATAATAAACTCAACTTGAATCACTTGAAAATGTTTTGAAATGAGCAAGTTATGATCATTTTACTAAAGTCGCGTAAATCTGTCCGAAAAATATTATGTTCGCGGAGTGCACTGCGGGGATATTCGCAGTGCACAATGTGTTCCAATTCGCATTGTAAAATGCGGGGTATCTGAGATAGCCCGCATTGCACAATGCGAATAGGAAAAAATTTCAAATAAACATCATTGAAGAATGAAAATGAAGAAGATGAAAGAACAAACAAACCCTAAATTCAAAGATAGCGTGAAGAGGGAAAACATATTTGTCACATTTCCTTTTATAGAGTCGAGCAATGAAGAAACAGCTCACGGGACGGCGTGAGAGATATGATGGCTATGTGAAATCCCAAGGATGTTGCCAAAAAAATGAACAGGTAAGCAAAGGATCGAGACACCAACCCGCAAAAAGCAACTGACAGCATTAAATACAAAGTAATTATGAAATTGAAAGGCAAACCATCACCAAAGTTAGTGGCCACGTCAACATGCCCACTAACTAAAGGGGGAGTAGCTAATGATATATCAAAATAGATTGATCATCATGGCCGTACACATGGCATAAATATCCATCACGAGAACACAACGCCCGATCTATTGGGTCAGCTCATAAAGCCCGGGAAAGATGACGTCAATTACAAAGGCTTGGACGAGGCCCGCCGATGAGGAAAACAAACAGGACCTAAATTCAGGCCCAAACAGATCAAGACACGGATCCAGGCCCAATACGAGTTCTCTCATAGAGAAGAGGAACGTTGCACAAAGAAAAGAGTCGTGGGGAGACTTACACCCCCCACTAACGCATCTCCATTAAGGAGGAGACTGTTACGAGAAACATCTCATTTCGTTGCGCCTCACTTGCTTAAGTTACGCAGAGAATTAACCACGACAATTATAAAAGGTGAGGGGAACGTCCAACAAAGGTATGCAACTTTAACTGAGTTTTGTCCAGATTTACATCCTTCTTCCAACATAGTTACTGACTTAAGCATCGGAGTGCCTTCAGCCGCCAAAAAAGTGGTCTTTGGCAGTATAACAATTATTTTGCAGGTCAAACTCACTGAAAGACGATTTTTGAACGCATCAATGACTATACAGTTTTGTTTTGGAAAACTATACCATTATCTGGTAGAAAAGTATACAATTTGACAATTTCTCGACATTTGCGGTATCTCACTTTATTTTTTATGTGTTAACCAATCACATTATGTTTAGAACAAGCAATGATAGTTTTTAAAACAAACCCTAAACATCCAACCTAAAAAAAAATTATTCCCACCAAGTCTTTTAAAAAAGAAAGATTTGCCCAAATCCCTAATCTGCACCACTCATTTGACTTTTTGGGTTGCTGAGGTTGTATCGCAAGAGCATTTTAATGGTTATGGGATGTCTAGGTAGGAATCGATTCAGCTTAAGAACTCTTGGATAAAACTTGTGAATCATGACTATGGAGGATGAAATAATGCTTCAAGGCACGTCGATAACTACGTTTCTTTTAGACTTTATTTGTATCCACAACGTGGGCAAATGGGTGAATGCAAATCAGCCTTGTGGATGCAATAAAGCCTAGCCTGTAGCTATGGGACTCGGGGGAGCTCTTGCGTGTGGTGTGCTGGAGAATGTCCTGCGCACGAGTGTGAGCCGTCGTATGAAATCCAACGGATCATATCGATTGAATTCAAAATCACTTTTAAATCAAAAGTTTTGGCAGGTTTTTAATCTCTTAAAGCCGTCGGATCAGATCCGACAACTGAGATTTATGGATTGAAAAAAAACATTTTGCAAACAGAGTGAGAGCGACCTGCGCACGTGTGTGAGCCGTCGGATGAAATCCAACGGCTCATATCGATTGAATTCAAAATACTTTTAAATCAAAAGTTTTGGCAGGTTTTTAATCTCTTAAAGCCGTCGGATCTGATCCGACAGCTAAGATTTATGGATTGAAAAACAACATTTTGCAAACAGAGTGAAGCGTTTGGAAAAAAAAACTAATTCGATCTAGATCTGAAGGAGAGGAAGAGAAAGGGGATCTGAGGGAGAGGAATAGGATGAAGAAGAGGAAGAGGAGTAGGAAGAAGAAGAGGAGGGTTCGCTCGAGAAAGGGGATCTGAGGGTTCGATCTGAGGAAGAAGAAGAGAAGAATCCCAGTGTTGATCTGAGGGTTCGATCTGAGGAAGAAGAAGGGGATCTAAGGGTTCGATCTGAGGGCTCGATGAGTGTTATTCAAATGGTTTTCGGGGATACGGTGGTCATTGCTATGATGAGTGCCAGGAATTTGACCAAAGATGAGTATGCTGCCAATCACCCCCCGCAAGCAGGATCGACAAAAGCTTGATCTTTAATGTGAAATTGAATGTTTTGATTATAAATTTGATTAAAATTTGGCTTTTTTTTTTGTTGAATTGAAATGATTAGTTTGGATGCAGGTGAAGGATGTGATTAAGAAGCAATAGGAGCTTCCTATATGCAGGGAAGGTGATCTAATAATGGATCAGCTCGTAGAGCTGACTAGCAAAGGGTGTGGTTGTTTGCTTGTTATCGATGATAAGCACCATCTGATTGGGACTTTCACAGATAGGGATTTGCAACGAACACTTAAGGCTAGTGGAGAAGGCATTTTTAAGCTTACTGTAGGGGAAATGTGCAACAGGTAGAGTAGTTCACATATCAGTGTGTGTTAGTTTAATTAATGTAATGTGTGTGCACCTGTTAATTTTTGTTTATATTGTTTTGACAGGAAGCCACGGACAATTGGTCCTGATGCAATGGCGGTGGAGGCAATGCAGAAAATGAAGTCTCTTCCATCTCCACTTCAGTTTCTACCTGTTATCGACGATCAAAATGTTGTCATTGGTATCATCACATTACACGGGTATCAGCTGGATTGTGAGCTTCCAATGTTACATTCAGGTAATATGTTGGTTTTATCTCATTGATAAATATTTTTTGAGATTTACATTTTTACTTTTACAGTAAACTAGGTCTGGAAACCTTTTACATTTACACATTGGTGATGGAAAATAAAGAATGAATGATCACCAACAATTCTGAGACATTTAGGATTGAATGTAAAGCCTTCTCTCATGTCACAATCTATCTTATATTATAAATACAAGCATCCTCTGTCACCAACAATTCTGAGACATTTAGGATCAGAATGAAGAGGAGCATTGATAGTTTCAGCACTTTCTTTTTCATGATGATTTGGTTGGGAATTCTACTGTTAGGTTGTGAATGGTAAAAAAAAAACACTCTTTGAGCTTGAAGCACTCTTTTTCTGTTAAACTACATATATGAAAATAAATTTATCTGAAAAGTGTTGTAAAAAACTTAATGCAGGAATTGTTTGCTATTAATGCATGAATTATTTTTCTGAATTGTTTGCTTCTTAGTTTGAATTGGGCTATTAATGCAGGAATGGCATACAAAGCGTATGTTGTTTATTGCGGCCGTAGACCAGAAGTATACATGACTTGGGCAAGTTGTTTATCACAAGTAGATGGTTATAAGGGTAACATGTACAAGGGTTTGAAATCAGCTGAAGAAGCATCTGAAAATTACAGTCTGTGGATGCGCTCAGAAGAGGCAAGAAGAGAGACTCGGTCAAAAAGAGACCCCGACGAAGATATGAAACCCAATCAACCAAATCACATTCGCGAGCATAGTGGTGAAGAAATTCACGATCAACTACATGAAACCCAAGTCAACGATCCCTGGGCTTTAACAATGGATTTTATCAATGCCATGTTAGTGTCAAGTCAACGATCCCTGGGCTTTAACAATGGATTTGATCAATGCCATGTTAGTGTTAATTCTAGTGATTCTTGTACTTGTTATTTTGAAGCTTTTGAGTAAATGATATGTGAGCCTAGTTTTATTTTGTAATCTACATGAGATGTTGTAATGAACTTCTATTATGTAATGAGATTATGGATTAATCAATACACCTTCTTTTATGATGGTTTGGTTTTCTTTTGTAACAGTATTTGCAGATTGCTCTTTTATTACAGTATTTGTAGTATTTGCATCATTTTTTTGTAGTATTGGAGCACACTATTTTGCTTCAAAGCTTCTTGGGGTGCACTGTCATTGTTCATGATGACCTCTTGATGCAACCTTGTATATTCATCTATAAACCTCTCCATGTTGGCCCGTGTGTCCTTACTCAACGAAGCTTGAAATGTCATTCGTAGAAGATATGACTGGATCCTACGAACCCAATCACTTACATTTTCTTCCGTACTTGAACTCACTTCATTTGATACACGTTTACCTTTCACTCCCCTTGTCCATCTATCCAATATGTACATTTTCGGAATTTCCATGATATCAAGTCGGCCAAACACTTTCTTAACATGACAACACAATATTCTCATTGTCTCAAACTTCATGCAATTACAATTTGCCACATTCAAGCTAGGGTCACAAAACACCTTAAATTCCTTCTCTTTTGTATCATGAAAAGCAACAATGTACTCGTGTTTATTTTTATCTTCCTTTTTTATGAAAGACATTGATGCAAGATCAAATTCTTCATGGAAAAATTTGAAAATTGAAGGTGTGTAGATTTGTGAGGCTTGTTTCAACAAGGGGGATCTAGATAATCCCAATGTAGGCACTTTTTGCCTTGCAAAAAATTCAACCTCCAACTCATTATTCCTCTTTTGCTCTAAAACCCTATCAAAATGTTTGAAAAAACATGAAATGTTCAAGTCGGATTTCAAGTGATCTTTCAAGTCATTATTGAACGATTCACTTAGTTGTGTACTTCGCATCCCTAAGGTCATTGTGTTTTTCATACAACACTTAGCCCATTTCTCCTTTAAAGCATATATGCGACCCAACCATTTATTTTCTTTTAAGTCAAAATCATTAAGCATTTTTTGCCAATTGACTTCAAATTCAACTTCATCCAAGTACTCAAACATACCCCTTTTAAACTCCTTAAAAAAAACCAACATTCTTATTCTTCATGTGTCCTCCCAAATGCTTGATTCCATTTTGCATTATGTGCCAAGTGCATAACCCATGATATGTATTTGGTCATCCTGCAGCTAAAGCATTTCTTATCACAGCATCTTGGTCAATGAAGATGGTATGTGGTCTCTTACCACCATGTGCCTTCACAAAAGTTTCAAAAAGCCACAGAAATGACTCAATGGTCTCATCGTACAAAAGTGTTGCACCAAGAATCACAATTTTTCTATGATTATTAAATCCAGTGAACACTCCCAAAGGTCTGAACTCTCTATTAGTGCCAAAAGTTGTATCAAACGTTACCACATCACCAAAGTCTGCATAATCTGCAAGTATTTTAGAATCTGCCCAAAATATATTGGTAACTAAATCATCACTATCAAGTTGAAATGAATAATAAAATGAGGCATTTTTTTAGTTTTGTTGCTCAAAATACCGGAGAATACCTTCAAGCTCTCCATTGACCATCTTTTTCTGTCTCATTGATCTTAGGTAAGTTTTTTGATATTCTAATAGAAACCCAAGATTACTTCTACCCCCTGCTTCCCTACTCAACAGTTCTTGTGTAGTCTTAGGAGTAATACCTGAGTCAGAAGCCAATTCAATTGCTAAGGCTTGTGATATGTTTACCTCCCTATGCGACCTTAGCATATGGGTCGTTTCATTGGGCTCCAAATCATGATTGTGCGCAGTAATAAATTTTTTGACTCTATATTTGCCAGTCACTCTATCCAAACCCAGTTTAAACATTACTTTGCAATCAGTTCTAACATCCAATCTTTGTTGAGTGACAACACCTTTTTGTCGGTGTTTTTCTTTCTTGAGACCCTGCTTACAACAAACATACACTGCATTGATAATTAACTTATCTATTCTACTCTTATTCGAGTACTCATTCCTAACTCCAAAGCCCATTTTTTTTTCCATAATTTTTCCAGTACTCCCAACCACATTCTAATGAATCAAACATCATGCCCACACTTGGATCATCAACATCCATAGCATCCATGCCAACTAACACAAATATTCTGCACACACAATATATATATATATATTGTATATATATATTCAATTTTCAAGTAGCTACATTGCTAAGAATAATCATATCCTCATTCATTAAGTTTTCATCCATGACACACAAAAATTAACAATTTGATATTCATAATCTAACATAACTAATTTCCATCAACCCCATTTGATATTCACAATTTGACATGAAAGGTAACACTGAAATTAACAAAACAAGGGTACCTCATCCTCTTCTTCACGTTTTGTTTCCCGCCCAGTTCCCTTCTCTTCACGTTCTGTTTCCCTTCTCTTTGATTTAAAACTCCCTCTCTCTCTCTCTCTCTCTCTCTCTCTCTCTCTCTCTCTGTTTGCAAAATGAGATTTTTCAATTCATAAATCTCAACCATCGGATCTGTAAGAGATTAAAAACCTGCCAAAACTTTTGATTTAAAAGTGATTTTGAATTCAATCGATATGAGCCATTGGATTTCATCCAACGGCTCACACATGTGCGTAGGACGACCTCCAGCACACCACGCGCAAGACCGTAGCTATGTGTTTGTTAATGTTTTGCACAACAAGAGATACCAAGGAAAAACAAGGTTTCTATTGATTAAATTTGCAAAAAAAAAATACATTTTTTTTATAGATGATGGAGAAGGAATTTAGAAGTAATTAGTGTGGGAATCATCTCTAGTCATAGAGAAGTTTGTGTCATTTGTCAAATGGTTGTATCCTTTCAAAATCAAAGGTCACAACTCTCCACCAAGAGACACCTTCTCAAATGGTTGTAGCCATTCAAAATCAAAGGTCAAACTTGTCCACCAATAGGCATCTTTTCGTAAGAGTCATGAATATGAATTTTCTATTTTATTTTTGAAAACTATCAACAAGAACGTCATGATATTCAATAAAATGCACTTATGTTTAAGACTATACGGATGCCATTACAAGTAAAGCGCATCTAAAACACTTAACTAAATTGACGAAAATGTTAGGAAATCAGGTTTTTGTAATCAGGGTGATGTGGTGTGATCTTGAAAAAATGATGAAATTTTCAAAGTGTTTATGTGTATTTCGAGATTGTAAAAAACCTCATTTGATGATGCCACATCATCCTGGTTGTAAAACCTTATTTCCTATCTTCACTCCTAAATTAAACACATTTGAATAATCTATCTTACAATTCAAAGACGGATTTTACTGTTCACAAACACTGTAGACATTGCGTATGTCTTACGTGGCAGTGTTTGTTTCATGACTAAACTTAAGTGAAATATTCACGTACCCGATGCATTTTCTCTCTCTAGTCTCCACAAGGCTCTTCTCTTCACGTTCAAACCAAAATGCCATCTTCTCCAAATCTTGCTAGCATTAAAACCATCCTACCCCCTCTTCCTTCTTAACCTAAAAAAACAAAAAAAATTGCAACATAAAGAATTGCAAATCAACAAAACTTATTTCCCAATCAACTCAAATCTCACTGCAACTCCTCCTTTGTTGTGAATTCGTTCTACAATGCACTAAAGCGTCTTTGAGAAATGAAGTATGATTTAATTCTCTTCATATCTCCTCAACAAACCCCTTTCAACAAGGAATCATAAATAATATCCCAAATCCAAACTTTTTGAAACCCCAACTTCGATTGAACTCTTTGTACAGATATTTGACAACAAATATGCAACTTTGATGGAACTCTCTTCAATAATGATTCATAACCAAAATGGCCCAAATCGCCTTCAATCATTTTTTCAATCAAACTTCATCTCCTCTATTTGTGCAGGAAATCAATTCTTGGATCAACTCTTCTATTTGTGCAGAAAATCAGTTTCATCGTCCATATCAGGAAGAGGTTGTGTGGTGATGAAGAGATCATTTGGGAATTTTTTTTTTTCATACAGAAACAAGGAAGAAGAACCCATCACCCAACATCATCAAAACCCTTCTTCTTTCCCACACACCCTATGTCTGTGTTGATGCTTTGAGAAGGTATACCCTATACCCATATTTGATACCCATTTGATGAAACCCAATCCCAATGGATGTTCCATGGGTTACTACATCTTGGGCTTAGAAAATCTCTTATTTAATTAAATGCATTAATTTATGATTATTATTGTATTATAGTTCTTTGAAGAAATTTTTTTAACGTCTCAATTTTACGTGTAGGTTTGTAGGTTTGCTTCTAAAGATGTTGTGTACCTATGTTATTGACATGACCAAATTTTTTATAAAGCTTAAATATCAAACTTGGTATCATTGGAATGCATTACAGAAGATCTTTCCAATGATCACTACAAGCGCTACAATTTTAAATTTTAAATTATTAAAAAATGAGATGGGAATCTTAATGCACATTTAAGCAAAAATCATGAACTTTATGTTTTAGCAAATTTAAAGTTTGAGAGCAATTTACTCTGGCGTTTGCAAATTTTTTTTTTTTCAACTAATTCAAATTTTGACTGAGCCAAACCCTAAAATTACCTTAGAATGGGTTTGAACTTCAAAACTGATTGAGACCAAAGTGAAGATGGTGGTAGGGATGTTCAATACGAGCTATTTAGCAACAAAGAAATGCATGTGTAGTGCCAACGGCACGGGAATACCATAGTTGTATTATAAATTGTACCAGGGCACAGTAGGCCAAGTTGTTTACAGATACTTATGACTTGGGAATGATTAATCAAACAATCTGGGTTGGTTTCGACATTGGGTAGACCATTCAATTGGTGATCCGAATTGGCAAGGCTTGGATCAAGTTGCTGCCCACAGATGAAAATGTCTTGGTTCCATCGTTGACAAATGTGGATTTTGAAAGCATTGTTAGGCCGGCAAGGTGACCCTACAGTGAACATAAATTAGCTGGAAAGTTAGTAAACATCCAACAAACAATGAAGAAGCCTATTAAATGTAATCTGCCCTTATTCAATACTCATCCAAACCATCCAAGCTTAGAAACCATGGAAGAAGGAACGCATTCTCTCAAGAACTGCACCTTCTTCATCATCCTCTCAACACTATGCTTTGCTATGAACCAAGTTGAATCGACAACATACACTGTGGGCGACGCGGATGGATGGAGCACGGGCATCAACTACATGACATGGGCGCAAAAGTACAATTTTAGCGTCGGAGATGTTCTTGGTTAGCTTTTCATACTTCTTTATACGCTTTGGATACAGTTCTTAGATTCTGGCAATAGGTTTAAGTCAATATGAAGTTGGAGTCCAGTCTTAACTAAATTTTCATTTCTCAATTCTCTATGATCAAACTCTCCAAATAATAGAAAGATTGCATTTGAAGCAATATACATATATAGTTATCAAAACCTGTTAATAGCCAGTCTTTTTTTTCTTCTAAACTTATATGTAATAGGGGAATTCTAAATGTCGAGGAACGCCCACCCCGCCACGTCCCTCTCCTCGCCCGTTTCCTCGCCCGTTTCCTCGCTCTCTAGCCTCACTCAAATACGCTCTACATGACCCATTAGATTGCCCCTGTGTACTAATTACATAGTACTATGCTACAAATTGGTTCATCGTATGCACAAGCACGAAAAACCAACTCTTAGGACATATGTATAATCAAAATACGTACTCTCTACATGAATCATTAGATTTTCCCTATGTACTAATTATGTAGTTTTTTTTATGAGACTTCCAAAACTCTATCCATTCTGAACGCATATTATTGTGCATATTTTCATTTGTGATGCAGTTTTTAACTATGTAAGCCGGCAACACAATGTACTCCAAGTAACACAAAGCACATTCAGATCCTGTAATTCAAGTACAGGGGTATTAAACGCATACGAGAGTGGGAACGACCATGTGACCCTAACCGAAGCAAAGTCATACTGGTTCATTTGCAACGTCCCTGGGCATTGCTTGGGAGGGATGAAGTTTGGGGTTGAGGTTAAGGGAGTTGAAGCACATGATTCTCCACCGGATGCATTACCAGACAATAGTGGGAGTTCTGCTCTAGGAAAATTTGCATGGATTGTTTTCTTGACTCTTGGGCTTCTGATTTGAAATTTTTCAAGATGAATATATTGCTAAAGTTGTTGTTCTTTTATTATTTAATTAACTTTTGTTTTCCCTAAGCTACTTGTAAAATTACTTGATATAATTTTCTCATTTCAAAGTCTTTTTTTTTTTTTGTTCAAACACGAAGATGTTTATTAATGAAAGAATGGGAAACAAAATACAAAGAAAAACATTCATATATCAAGGAATGCCAAGACACTATGAAAGTGTCAAAACCCAAAGAGTCTCTCAATGTTGTTGTGCCAAAAATTTAATCACAGCTTATTGTAGTGAAATTTGATGATGATGAATTTCAAATATTTGAAAAGTACTAAGCATTTTCTACTTATGATCAGGAATTCAATACACTGGAACATCTCTCAAGCAATTTTATTTTTCAACCTGACGGTATATAACGCAAAAAAAAAAAAATGATTGGCGCTACATTATTGATGGAGTAAAGATGAACCTCTACACATCATCTTCAGCAAAACACAAAAGCTAGCCGCAGTGCATGTCCATACATGTGTATCTAATATTTACAATCTCAAAGCCGCTCACAGTGTCCATGGTCCTTTCCCAAGTGTTATAACAATCTCATTCCTTAAGGAAAACTTTTGACCACTTTACAAATTCGAGCTTTTAGAAAGAAAAAGCAAAAACAGACAGATTACGGTACTAACAAAATCCATAACCAAACTAGTACTGCAGTATCGGGTAAACATCCCAAACTAATCGCCAATGGTGTTGTGGTCGAGTGATTAGGGCTGTGTGGGTTTATTTTTCATATCCTAGGTTCGAGACCTGCTGGCAGCATGGTTACTTTCTTATAATGTTGACCTGTACGTCGCAATCACCATTTCAGCAAAAAACATTGAGATGTAGTGATGAAAAATCAAAATTAAGCTCGACTACTTGTAAAAAGGCTATCCCTTTTGTTTTCCCTTAATCTAGAGTTAAGGCTCAAAGACTACACAGGTCCGGCGGATACCCTAGCCCAAAAGGTAATGGTCTAATGTAACCATGTTCTTCGTATATATTGCTTTGGTTTTCTACCAATATTGACATTTGCTTTGGGATAACCAGATCCGAAAACTATATTACTGTTTTGAAAGGGAAAACTCCCTCAAGACAAAATTGATGATTGAAAGTTCAAAAAAACAAAAAAAATTTGATAATAGAAAAGAAGAAAAAGAATTAATAAACAATGGAACATTTTTTTTTGGCTCAAGCAAGGTCTAGTCCAATCAATAATACGTGACATAGGTCAATTCTAATAAGGAGAGGCATCTACATGGTCTCAAGATAGCCCAAGTAAGGTTTGGTTTAGCCTAGTAATTGTACAACCCATAAGTCAGACGCCCAAGCCCAAATTACGATGGCCTAATGTGATGTGAATCTTGGCCCAAGACAATAAGCCCAAGCATAATTCTCTGAGTTATATCAAGCCCAAAATTTATTTGCACAGCTCTTGACTCAATCAAGTATTGGGTCCCAAACAGAGGCAAGTGTCGAACGAAACTCAATCATGAACAAGTAAGATCATGGACGAGATCTCCTCCCTCCATCACGCTTCGACAATAAAGTCAATGAAGAAATGAAATAATTGGTATATAAAGTGAACGGAATGGATGAAAAATGTACGCACATACAATTAAATTTTGCAATCTATATCTATCATTACTCAGTCACCAAACTTTAGCATCATAGTGCCTTCAGCCACCATAATAATGGTCATTAACTCACTGTCATTCATTATATGGGGCAGAAATTAACAAAGATGGATTTGAACACACTGGGTGGTGAAAAAGTGATGGCATTAACGAAAACAAAACTAAACTAAACCCACACAGCATGGAAGACTGCCTTGTTCGGCAGAAGGCACCACAATGCCACTGGGGACAGGTGACCCTAACATTAGCCATTGAAGAGACTGCTGCCATTTTTCTTGAAATTTCCTCATTGAGAGATTCCAAATGTCGAGGAAATGAGCTGGCGAGGTGAAAGTCGTTCATCTCTTTTGAGATGTGCGCGTTGACTTTTCATGCGTGTATCTCGAGAAAAATAAACGGCTTTCTCCTCGCCAACTCATTTCCCTCGCTCATTCCCTCGACATTTAGAATTTCTCGTCCTCATTTTGTCAATCCTCTTGTTTATTAATTAGATTCCCTTTCATCATTCTTCAGTGATTTTTGTTTCAAATGGTATGCATGATTGTTGTTGTCCCATTTAAACCAAAGCCCTCATTGTTCAAAACAAACTAAATAGTAATACTGCAAGGTTTTTTTTTTTTTTTTTTTAGCATCAAGCGCTGAAAAAAGGTAAAAGATGAAACCTTTTTTTACTGTTTTCAAATGGCACTTTCCTCCGTTTAGTAGTGTTCTAAAAATCGGCTTAGGTGGTGCTTAGATGCTAGAAGGTGAAAAATTACCCAGATTAATGGCTGGGTGGACTGTCTGGGCAGTCTGAGAGGGATCTAGGCGGTCTGGACGATTTTTTTCTAAATTTTTTATTTTTTATTTTATTTTTTAATAAGGCCGATTGTGTTCCTATTTTTTTAGAAATAAACTATTTAATTATTTTTTATTCAATATATATCAAAATGTAGCAAATGATGATTACTTAATGAAATTCTCAAATGATCTGCCGGTACCAATTTTACTAATGTAAATTTTATCAAACATAACTGAGGTTATTCATGCAATTTGAAGAAAAATAAAATAGTACACAAATTCAAATTTATATAAAATACCCATCATGACCAACTTCACTCATTTGAGTTTTAATAAATTTTGTTCACGATTGTTAATTTTTCATGTTTTAAAATTTTGCATATATATATTGACATTAAATTGAATGTAATTGATAATGTATTATGCTTAACTTTTGTAAATTATTAAAATAATAATACAAAACCTAAGACCGCCTAGGCCCCTGAGTGCTAGACACCTGCTCGCCGCCCGCCCAACATCAAGCGCCTAGCAACTTTTAGAACACTGTCATTTAACCGTTAACCTTTCCCCAGTCAGTCTACAAAACAAAAGCCTACAAAATAATATGGAAAATTCTAAATGTCGAGGGAACCAGCGAGGAAGGGAGGGAGTGAAGCCGTTAATCCCCTCGAAATGCGTGCAAGCATGTGTCTCCCTCCCTCGCCCATTCCCTCGCTGTTTAGACAAATAACAAACAAAACACACCTCCACACATCTCATCTCATCTCCACCAACCAATCAAAACCTCTACTATGATTGCTGACCATCAGAGAGACCTCTTGAACCTACCCAAAACTCTCTTCAAACTACTCAAAACCATTCTCAAAGAGGCCACTCACCTCACACCTCACTCCACTACATCCTCCGACTTGTGGTACCACCTAACACCCCTTGAAATGGCTGATTCTCAATTTTTCTTTTTTTATTTTGGGTTGGATTCCCATCATCACATTTCAGAAGAACAAACCAGAACAAAAATTTATTCAAACAGATACCATCATCATCTCCGAATACTTAATTTTTCTTTTGCTTTTAATTTTTCTTTTGCTTTCTTTCCACTTTACCAACTGGCATGAAATAAACCTTCATCAAACAAATCACGCTTAACTTCGAAGCTATTTCACATCGCCAATTATAGGACATGCATAGAGATGAGATGATAGACAAAAAGGAGACTCCTTGGAAAAAATGATGCACGCACTGTATAAAGAAGATGGGGTATCATTTCCAGTAAAAATAATTGGGACCTCATAAAGCAACCAACCCTAACAAACCCCATCTTTTAATAAAACAATAACTCTCACCACCATCTGTTCCCCTACACAAGCACAAAATCACTCGCACCATGACAATAAATTAAATTACAAAAGATATCCTTTTACACAGACAAGAACAGAGTGAAGAACCAACACACAAGACTGACTTCAAAAGCTTCTTCTCGCAGTTTTAGTTGCTTGCGTTGCTGCGGAAGGAGCCCAAAGCTTTGATGGCTGCAGCCCTCAAAATGTACTGGTGATATGCAGCTGCTGCAAGTGCACCAACAAAGGGTCCAACCCAGAATATCCACTGCACGGACACATATCAAGTCAATATTAGACAACAAGTCAAAACACCAAAGGCCACCAAAAAATGAACTTAAAAAGTGTTCAAAACCTTACCTGATCATCCCAGATTTTCTCATTGTTGTATATAACAGCAGCTCCAAAGCTTCTAGCAGGGTTGATACCAGTTCCAGTGATTGGGATGGTTGCCAAGTGAACCATGAACACAGCAAACCCAATTGGAAGAGGAGCCAAAACAGGCACGTGAGAGTCACGTGCGCTTCTCTTGGGGTCAGTAGCAGAGAAAACAGTGTAAACAAGCACAAAAGTTCCAATAATCTCAGCACCCAAAGCTGTCCCCTTAGAGTACCCAGGAGCAACAGAGTTAGCTCCACCACCAAGTCCATTATAAGAGTGCTTCATGAAAGCCTTCACTAAACCAACCCCACAAATGGCTCCCAAACACTGTGCAATCATGTATGACACAGCTCTGATCAACGACACCTTGCGTGCCAAGAACAGCCCGAAAGTCACAGCTGGGTTGATATGCCCTCCTGTAAGTACAAAAAAATGAATTGAGTTAGTAAATTTTCTTTTAAAGAGAATTCAAGTTCAGCGAAATATAAAGGCTATATATGTACCTGAAATTCCAGCGGTGCAGTAGACAAGAACAAAGATCATCCCACCAAAGGACCATGCGATACCCAAGAGACCAACTCCACCACATGGGTCGGTTTGTTTCTTGTAGCCGATGACAGTGGCGATGGTAATGTAAAGGAAGAGAAGAGTTGCGATAAACTCAGCTATGAGAGCTCTATAGAATGACCAGAGCTTGAGCTCACCCATGCCGAGGAGTGGTGCAGGTGGTGGATCTGTGTAGTCCTTCCCACTGTGGTGCACCTGGTGTGTTTCTTCGATTCCTTCTTTCACCATTTTTGCTCACTCTGTAAATTTGTTTAGCTCTCAAACAAGCAATAATGAGGTGAAGAAGGAGAGTTTGTAAAAAGTGTGGTAGAGGCGATGAGAGGAAAGGTGGAATTTATGGATGAGAAGTGGAGAGTTTGAGGGGTAGTTTGGGGATAAAACAATGTGTAGACAAGATAATTTGAGAGTGTGGGACAAAGTGGTGGGCCCAACTATACAGCGAAACCATGTGCCCGGCTCATCTTCGTTGAGGGCATCAGCCTGGCCTGCAACCGTTCCACAAACCAACGGTTATCTTTCCTACTTTTTGTTCCGTGTTTCCTTCCAATAATGCCCTTGTAGAGAAATTATGAGATATGTATTGCCGAAAATTCCCATGTGATCTTATCAATGGTGCACCGGTGGTGTGTCAGTTCTAGTTCTATGTACCTGAGTTTCACCGCGTGTCTCTCTTTGAAAACTAGACAAGAATTTATGAACATTTCTTATTGTCGAGGAAAGGGGTGAGGAAACGAGGGGAGGGGGTGTACCGCTCATCCATTCCAGATTTGCATTGAAATGTATTTCGAGCATGTAAGTATGCATCTCGAGGGGGACGAGTGGTCACACTCTTCCCTCGCTGGTTTCCCGCCCCTTTCCTCGCCATTAAGAATTTCTGAAAATTTATATTTCAAAATTTTGTCTAGGAAAGGGGCGAGGGTTAGGTATTATCACCCATTTTTTCTCGAGATTTGTAAAATAATATATAAGAGTGATTCTAAATGGCGAGGAAACGAGTGAGGGGAGGGAGGTGGTGGGGTGGGGATTGTTCACTCCTCGGGAATGCGTTTACAATGTTTTTTGTTAACGCATCCCAAGGGGGGTGAACGGTTTCCACCCCGCCACCTCCCTCCCCTCGCTATTTTTCTCGCTCGTTTCCTCGCCATTTAGAATTTCTGGAAGGCAGAATGATTGAAAATTGGAAGTTTTGAACTTGAGTGATTCTACACAGCGAGGAAACGAGCGAGGGGAGTGAGGTGGCGGAGTGGGAGCCGTTCACTCCGCTCGAAATGCGTGTTGACATTTTTTGTGCACGCATCCCAAACGAGATGAACAACTCCCACCCCGCCACCTCACTCCCCTCGCTCGTTTCCTCGCCATTTAGAATTTCTTTTTGAAGTTATGTAATGGATAAGTCTTCACAAATATATATTAAAAATATAGAAATAAATATTTATATGGTTGCATTAATTTAAAAAAGTTATTGCAACTATTATAACAAATTTGAAAAAAAAATTATTTAAAATTTAAAAAATTATTTATTCAAAAATTGATTACAAAAATCTTTTCTACAAGTCCTCTATCAACAACATTAATACTATTATTCTGTTGATAATTAATTAGAGTTGTTTTAGTCTTAATAAAATATAGTTAGATCTATGACACTGTGGGTCTTTGGAGCCAAAAAACAAAAAGTTTGGAGCCAAAACAGGCGTGTCAAGCTTCTCCTGTCTTGATCGATTCTCCAAATCGTCTTTCTACTATCGAAATTTTGAGCCAAAAAACAACTCAAAAACCAGAGACGAGAGTTTCTACTGTGGGTCTTTGGAGCCAAAATTGGGCGCACGTGCCCAACACCCTCCAGGCGCACGTCGTGCCTAGGAGGGTCCAGGCATTGCTCTAGGCGCCAATAAGAGGCCGGCAAGAATTTTTTATGCACAAGAGCTTAATTACCAAAGTACTTCTCTGTGACCATTTTTTATTAACTTGATGTTGTTCTTTTGACATGTTAAAGGTTTATCATTTTGTTTATTTTATTTTTTCATTAGATTGTTATTTTTTAAAATACTTTTACGGAGAGTTTTGTTCATGTCCAATAACATCTATCTGTTAGTAACAGTTTTCAATTCGAAACATGGGAAAGTATAAAAATGTATGGACATTACTATAGTTAAAACTATTCTTAATAATTTTTTTCATCTTGTCAATCAACTTTGAGTGCCCGAGTGATGTGTCTATTTTTTTGCCATTGCTAAATAGCACCACCATTTCTACTTAATGACGCCACCACATGTTTTTTATTTGCTAAAGGATACCACCATCCATCCTCACCCTTTCTCATCACTTCATCGGAGCAACAACTCGGCCAGCCCCACCTCGCCTTGCCACCACCGACCGGCAGTGGTGGTGCTTGGGAGAATAAAATGAGAAGAAGAAATAAAACAGATACAAAAAAAATGGAGGAGAAGAAAAAAAAAACAAAGAAATAAAAAGGAGGAGGAAAATAAGAAGAAGTTAGATACACTAAGTAACTTTTAAGAGCTAAATCTAAAAAATAAAGTTTGATGCATCGAGTCAACCATTCAAGTACATATAGCAACTCCCTTTTATAATAATCCCTAAATCAGTATCATTTTTCATTTGTAACGGTCTATTAAATAATTTCAAGTTAAAACTAAATTCAATAAAAAAAACTGAAAAACAAATTTACAAAAAAAAAGTGATACAATAATTATTGAATCACTTTGTCTATGAAAATGTGTAAAATTATTTGGTGAACTATTAAAACTCAAAAGTTGTACTATTTTGAGAGTTATTATAAAAATGTCAATTTGCTATAATAATTAGGTGTTGTAAATATCATGTTTTATTTTGATGAAAATTATTCTACCCATCCAAAAGTTTTGGATCTATGGTGCATCCAAGTAATTTTAGGTTTATCAATTTGTAATTATTGTGAATGTGATTGTGGGCATATTTGAGAAATGCATATATTTCGTTTCTTTTATTTTAATTTGGGCCTTTGCTTGATGGTTAGTATGTGTTTAGTATTCTATAAGTTTCGAGTAATCTCCAACTTCTTGTATAGACTGGTTTCTTTTAAAGTTGATATACATCCCTATCATTCGCTCTTCTGCGAATATATATATCCTCTTCAGTGAAAATCAAAACAAATGAATAGTTTGCAACATGCCTTTATCTTTTTGACTTTTTTCAATTTAATTTATATGACTTGACTTGATGATTGATGGAATACTTTTTATCTTTCCCTTCAAAATAGAGTGCCATATAGGTACATAGAGGTGAATGAACAACATCAAAAAGGGTCACAAGTGTGACTCACAACAATAAAAAAAAGTTGGATTCTCTTCAACTTTGCATCAATAAAATAAAACACTCACTTTTTATGACTTTCTAGTCTTTATCTTTATCTTTTTTTTTTTTTTTTATGTTTTAACATTTACTTAATTAAATAAATGATATTACTATTTTAAAATGCATAAATATTAGTAAATGGCTCTGAATATTCACACATGTAAAGTGCGTTTACAGTCTAATTAGACATAATACAAATTCTATATAGTATAAACCTTTTGTTAATCATCAAATATAGAAACAGGACATTTATTTTGTACACATTTTTCGGAAAAATGTTGATTCAATAATTGAAATTTTTGCATACTCTTTATTTCTTGAATTTTTGTCCTTCCGTGTTTGTAATGATGTATCGATAAAGAGTTTGTTACAAGTGCTTCCTTCTATCATATTTCTGGCAGATAGCATAGACTGATATCGGTTCAGCATTTCAAAAAAATCGAATAAACTTTACCTAATGAAAATAATGTAGATCCGGAACCAATACTCAAGGTATTACCATCATTCACGTCTTCGGCAAATGTGATTATCCAAATATATTCCCTCTTTTGTGAAGAACAATACAAATAAAAAGTTTGCATCCTAAAATTTTACTTGTTGATTTCATCCAAATGAAATTGATCCGATGCTAATTTATCTAATTTGGCGAGGTATAGATGTTTTTTCCTTTCTAGCTAATATAATGTGGTAAAAGAAAGTATCATAGAAAATGAATTCCCGATGTAGCATTGGAAAAATATAAAAACTAGTCCTTTTCAATGCAATATTATCATTTGAGGTCATATTAGTAATTTCAAGCTTAAATCAAGGTTAATTAGTAGTAGTTAAACAACGTAAACACTAACGAAGCACTAGAGAGATTGATTAAACAAGATCAACATTCTCTGTAATCTGAACCTTCTTTTAGTTAATCATAAAAACGTGGACCAAGGCCTTGACGAACCTCGGCTCGACTCGTTCATTCGAGACACCAATCAACAAACACGTGGCAACAGCTGGACTGAACTATCACTCTCATCACAAAGACAAGTCGTGGGCCCCACAACTCTTATTCCAATCTGTTAACCTCGCCCTTTCCCTCGACATTTAGAATTCGTCCTTAATTAATTAAATCACCTCCTAAACAAAATTTACTTAATCTCTAATCATCTTTTTTTCCACTTTAAGCAAAGCCATTTCAGCTTTTTTTTCTTCTCTCTTGTCTTATTCATCGGCCAGAAGCAGCCACGTGTCCCTCGAAGCGCAACGGCTAGATGTTTCGAGAGGGTTCTTTCTTCTTAGTGACCGTTGGTGAGTGAGAGGCACTACACACTGCTTTAAATTTTGCAACGTTCCAAAAATAAAAGTGGTGGTGATGGTTGAGCTACGGCGCACGCTAGTGACAGAGTTAGGATTTATGTGGGAAGGGCCGGAGTAACAGTCAAAACTAATTAATGATAATATATTAATTAATTATTTTAATAAAAAAATTAATTTGAACAATACATGAATAATTATATAAAACATCAATTGCTAAACAAAATTTTATCTAATTTATGAAAAAGAAAATGAATCTAACAAGCTACTTTGTAGGTGAACAAAATATAAATATATGGGAGACAAATCAAATTAGTATATAAAATTAATTGGTAAAAATTAATTTCAAATGTAAAATTTGACGTGGACAAAAATATTGGTTATTGCGATTTGACACCTGTCATAAATAGCTAATTAGAGGTTATCCTATCATTGAATATTATTACAATCTCTCTCCAGAACTAATAATCAACGTGCATTGATTGTCAAAATATTCATGTTGATTACCAAAATGTCCTTCAAACAATAACCCACAGATGAACCTTGAGATATAAATATGTATTTTGAGAAAAAAATTAATGGATCAAAATTTTCATGTATCTCCAAAAAAATCCTATGAATAAAATACAAAACTAAATCTCGAAATACGAATTCATCGAAAAAATACATTTTTTTAAACTTCTTCTTCAAAGAAGGAAAGATGTTGATGTAGTTGCTAATTGTTGATAGTGATGATGGAAAAAACAACTAAATTAAGCAAAAATGGATGATTGCCTGTGCCGCAATAAATAAATAGATAAAGCAAATGAGAACAGATGGATAGAAATAGATGAGGCAGAACGGATTCGTCGACAAAAGTGATCATATTAAAAAAAAAAAAAATTAAGCCAGCTGAGGGGGGCAGCTATACGCAATCTTAGTGACCGTTGGTGAGTGAGAGGCACTACACACTCTTTTAAATCTTGCAACGGTCCAAAAATAAAAGTGGTGGTGATGGTTCAGCCATACGCAAGGCCTATTGAAAGTAACTCATATTTGCTTTCATAGAGATTCTGTGTGAGATTATGATGGGAAGTGTTTTGTTGTTGAAGATAGGGTTTTTTTTTTTTTTTTTTTTTTTTTAAAATTGGTGTTGTATAATTCTAATAATTGGAACTTTTAATAAAGTCCATAGTGTTGTGGTCGACACCTGAATAATCAAGGATGCTCGTGGAATTGTCGTGCGCATATTAATATGAAATGTGTGTAAGATAGTGTTGAGAAGCAGCAAATAAACCATCATTTAATGGAAGTATAGAATAAAATCTGATATCTTTAACAACAAAAAAAAAAAAAAATCTGATATGATATGAAAGCAGTGGCGGATTAGGACCATACCATGTGATTACCTTGAAATGTGGATGAATGTTTTGTCATGATGATATACATTGGGGTCCTAGCATACCGAGACTGAAAGGTTAGCCTAATAATGCTAGGTTGTGATGTTTTGGGCCATCCAGCAGCGACCTTGACATGTTTTATTTTATTTTATTTTTGGGTAATGTCATGCATTAATGGAGAATACTTAAGTTTGATTATAAGCAAGATGGCCAGCCGCGTTGAGCCAAGCGGTGGGCCTCTGTATGGACTATAGAGATTCCTGCGGACAAACGTACATTACTATCAAGGGAACAAAAGAAGCAAATGTTTAATATTGCTAATATTTGGGTTGCTAGAACCAGTTCGTAACAAAAGAATGGTTAGAATCATCATCGTAAGAGCTTGAATCATATTTCCAGAGTCACCAAATAGGAAATCAGATTGCCATTGTTGAGCCTGGATAAGAAATGGTGTTGCTTTCGCCACGTATCCCTCTGCCATTGTACTATCAAAACCCGCCCTGCAATCGGGCACGCAATAGTGGCAAACACAATGCCATGAAGATCCATTGTAATCACACCAATAACTCCATGTTTGGATGAATAAAAAACAAACATCAAAACTGACAATGATAGTGTTTGGGTTTAAAATCAGGGGCATAAACACTATCTAGTGCGATTTGGCATTAAGTCTGTAATGTCTGGCTAATTGGATTTGATCTTAGATAAGCAAAACACGGGTTGTAACTGTCTCATATAGGGGTGGGCATCCCATTCCGGTCCCATCCTATCCTGTCCCATTTTTTTACTCTTTTTGGAATTGATCAAAACTCATTTTGATTCCATTCCGTCCCGATCTAGAATGGGATGAAGATTTTCAATCTCGTCCGCTCCGTCCCGAACTTATTTATTTAATATTTATTACTATTAATTTTAACCAAACTATTATTCTAAAGAAAAGTTTAGGATGTGTTTAAATTAAATCAAAATATCTACTATTTGAAAACATTTTAGATAAAAACTTAAGTTTTGATATTTTATATCAAATAGAACTCATGAAAATTTATAATTTTTCACATTTTAAATTTATAGGACAATTTTTTTTTTTAACATTAAAGCCAAATGATGGTTTGTTTTAGTTTTGCACCATAAGTTATATGAACAATTATTGGTTGGTGTATCACACAAATGATCTTTAACATAAAATAAAATAAAAAAATTGTAAGTTCATTGGACCATAAATTTTACATGAAATTTAATATTATTACAGTGATAGTTATATATACATAAATTTGACATTATTGGTGCGTGAGCAGTGTCTGATGAAATTCTTTTATATTCTTCATTAGAAGACTATTTAGTACTCGTTCATCCCGTCCCATCCCGAACCTGTTTAGGATGGACAAGGTTAAGATGAGGTCTATCCCATCCCGATCCCAAATGAACGGGATGGGATATGGATGAAGTTTGTCCCATCCCATCCCGTGTCCACCCTTAGTTTCATATTGGGGGCCAAAACTAGTGTCCTGGGGAACAATGGGAGAGGAGTAGTGTAATGATTGTTTCAAAAATGCTCGGGATGGATGGTAAAGTCAATGGAAGTTCCCTTGAGTTTGTGGTGAACCAATGCTTGTGCCAGGAAGACCAGGTTTGAACTAACAAGGAAACGAAAGTTTGACTATAGACAATGCTCCATTGAAGATTGCCTGATTGTGAATCGTCCATACAGTAAGAAGAATTGTTGTAAATTGTGAAAACATTTAATCTTTCTCACATGGATGGTCATTGGCAGTTTTCCACATAAATTGAAAGCACTCCAGCACAGAGGTCGGATTGAAACTGGGTCTATGCCAATCAATAGGGAGATTGGATCGCATCCAAAATCTAAATGTGATAGGGCATAGCAAAAATATGTGTATGACATCCTTGGGGTGATTGTGGTATAAAATACATGCATTCTCGATAGGCGTGTGCAGCCTAACAAGATTGGTCATAGTTGGAAGTAAATTTCGGTTGATCTTCCACAAATGAAAAAGAGCACTGGGGAAGCTTTGATCTTCCATAAGGCTCTCATCTGAGCAACTCCAAAGGTGCATGGAGCTGTGGTTGAAGTTAAGGTTTTGAATTGTTCCAAGGTGAAAGCTTGGGTGACACTCTTAACTGAAAACATATTTTTTATGTTGGCAATCCAAAAAAGTTTGTCAGGAGTCAAGGTAGGTCTTATCACGATGTTCGGTATGTTCCTAGAAACTGGGGCCGGGAATATGGAGTTGAGGAGCTCCACATTCCAAGAGATCGTTTGATCTTGGGGGATATCCATAAGTCAACAAAAGTCTTTGGGAAAAGAGGGTCCAAATAATTGGGAATACATTCTGCCAGCAAAATACCTTATTTGAGTTAGTAACCATTCCAAATGTCAATCTGATCACCAGATAGGACTTGCCAGACCAGACAGTGCTTCATTTTTCCTAGGGTTAGAAAAATGGAAGATGATCTTGGTATTGACGTAGAAGGATTTGAGTTGACAAGTTCTATGGTTAAGTGGATATGAGATAGAATTCCAAATGTTTTTTGTCATTTAGGCAAGATTTTTGTTCCTGTTTGAAGGATTGTTGTCCCCCCCCCCCCCCCCCTAGATAACGGGGTTGAGAAATTTTATCTCGGGTAGACGAATGTTTTGTTTTTTATCTACAACTCCATTCCACAAAAAGTTTCAAGCAAGATGGTTAATTTTAGTAGAAATAGTAGTCGGTATTAGAAATGTTTGCATAGTATAAACCAGGATAGAGTTGAGAACAACTTTAATAATGACAGTTCTCCCAACCTAGAACAAAACTTTGGATTTCCAGCTTGAAAGCTTAGCATTGATTTTATCGATTAGGAATTGAAAATCACTAGCTTTCTTTTTGGAGAAAAACAATGGTGATCCAAGTTATTTATCTTTAGGGTTATAGAATTTTGACTCAAAAATTCTATTGATCATTTTGAATGTTTCTGATAAACATTAGAATTGTAGAAAAACCGAGGATTTATCATAGTTAACTACTTGTCCTGAAGTAAGGCAATAGTTTGGAAGATGTCTTTGACAATGTGTGCTTCTGTCAAAGAAACCCTACAAAACAACATGAGGTCATCTGCATACAATAGGTGA
This sequence comes from Berberis thunbergii, assembly GCA_003290165.1. Taxonomy (NCBI): domain Eukaryota; kingdom Viridiplantae; phylum Streptophyta; class Magnoliopsida; order Ranunculales; family Berberidaceae; genus Berberis; species Berberis thunbergii. The sequence continues at coordinate 28,179 of QNQO01001477.1, forward strand.
CTAACGAAGGAAGATTGTCTTTTGATCTTGATTCCTTTGATAAGACCATCAAATTCAACCTGAGCTAGGAGTCGAGAGAGAGTTTCGACAACTAAGATAAACAGGTAATGAGAGAGGGGGTCACCTTGACGAATACCCCTAGACGGTTTGATAAGGGGAAGAGGCAAACCATTCAGAAGAACTTGGAGGAGTGAATTAGAAATACATTGTTCAATTATGTTGATCCAACCCTCAAGAAAGCACAGTTGTCTGAAAATTTGGATCAGAAAAGGTCATTCAACAGAGTCGTAAATTTTGGCCATGTCAGTCTTGATAGTCATTCAACCTTGCTTCTTCGCGTACCAGACTAACATTATCAGTAATGCTACAAACTTTCATGAAGGCACATTGATTTGGGGAAATGATTTTTTAGAGCAATGGTTTGAGCTTGTTAGCCAGGATTTTTTAGATGACATTACATAAGCCTTTAGGTTGAAAATTGTCCGGAGATATGTGGTTGCTCACCTTAGGTATAAGGGCTACGAATGTCTCATTGAGCTTAGAGTTCATTTCCTTAATAATGAAGAAGTATTGAACAACATCAATCACATCATTTTTCACAATATCCCAGTAGTATTGAAAGAAAAAAATATGGAAGCTATCCCATATCGAAAATGACGATATGGATGTCAGTAGCACAAGGGATGGCTAGAAGGTCAGTATTCGTCTCGGAAGAAATGACGGGGAGAAAGGGAAAATTATATTATGATTAAGGATTGGGCCGAAAGATTGGAAGATATTGTTGAAGTAGCTGTTGAGAACAGATCTCATACCATCCGGATCCGAGTGCCAAGAATCAGATTTGGTATTTCTGTCACCTACATCAAGCCAGGAGATACCTGATTTATTTTGCCAGAACATTTATTCCCAAAGGCAGAGTTCAGAGAGGTGTTCTTCCAGTAAAGATATAGCAATGACATTATCCTTTGAATGGTGTTCATTTTGGAAAACATCTAGGGCTTGTTGGGTTTTGGAGATCCAGGGCTGGATATTTTTTAAAGCTTTTGTGTTCCAACGAGAAAGGTTGTAGCTCAGGTTTTTGAAGTTGATGTGAAAATGATGTGCTGGAGTAAAGTGTCGGCATTGTGTCCATGAGGACTAGACAATCTGACGACAATGAGGGTATTTGGTCCAAATATGAAAGAATTTGAAAGGTTTGGGTTTTGTGGTTACTGTGGATATAAGTTGGAGTGATAGGGCTCTATGGTCCGAGGAGGAAGTATGAATGGTTCTTGCCATGGCAGAAGGGAACAACGCCAACCAATCTGTAGACACCAAGATACGGTCCAATTTAGCCTTGATCTCATTTTTATCTTTACCTTTGTTGTTTCAGGTGAATTGAGAACCATTAAGAGGGAAATCTATAAGCTGGTGGCTATCAATGAAGTTACGGAGATGACTGAAATGTGAACCAGTAGGTCTATTGCCCCCCATTTTTCCTTCGAATTAAGAATGACATTAAGATCCTCAATGATAAGACCTAATAGAGTTTGAAGGCATTATAGGTGTGACATGTTATTCCAGAGTTGATTTATGTGGGATGGGTTGGGTTTTCCATAAACAAAAACAATCGATCAAGTAGAAGTAATATAATAACCATCAATGATGAGTTGAAATAATATTTATAGGAAGATAAGATGTGAAAATGAAAACGTTCTTTCCATAAAATGGTCATTCCGCCAGAGTCCTTGAACTGGTACTGAATGTCCATGTTTGAATCCCAATCTCCGACATAAGCAGTCCATCCTGGCACAAGAAGCTTTGGTTTTTTAAATGAAAATAATTTATAAATTAGACTGTTGGGCCAAGGTTTTTTAGATTTCAAAATGCCAAGGGAGACCCCATTCTTCGAGCATTTCATGAGAGAATCATATTAACTGTTGCAACCCATCATCGGCCGTCGCCGCTGCCTCACTGAGTAAAAAGATGTGATGATGGGAAGATTGAAATTGATATCAGAACCAACGACATGTACATACACTGTAGCCGTAGGAATTCTATGTTTGGCCAAAGTTGTCAACTCACTCTGACTAATTCCACTAGCAACATTCTTTGGCCATGAAGGAATGCAAGCATGCGAATTCCCTTTGAAGTCCACTATGGACCTTTTCTTCTTTCCCAAGCTTAAAAATGTATGCGGAGAATGAGGGGTGTCAACTGAGGGTAGGGGGTTGTTTATGTCAAGAGAATGGTATTTGATTTGGGTTCAAAAGGCTGAGTTAGATGGTGGGCATTTGAAATGGTGAATAATGTACTTGTGAGTGACCCAATGGGCCGAGAGTAGTAATAGGGGTTTGGCCCAAAGTCTACTAGTTGAATAGCAGAGTAGTGTGCAATCGTAGTGAAGATAGTACTTGTAGCAACAGAAAGAGGCTTCATCGGATGATTGAGTGAGATAGCCATCTCACTGGAATAGCTGGGATCCAAGCCGTTAAGATCATGTGCTTGAGAAGTATTGATCACCGTTGGATATACTTTTTTAAGAGAAAAATGGCCAAAAAGTTGAAGCATTTAAGTGGGTAGAAAACTGAGTGTTGACTAGCATTTGTTGTGGATTTATTTAAGGGGGTGGGTGGTGGTAGAGTTAATGTGGTAGGTAAGGTTTAAGTTAGCTGTCAAATACTGTTCATCGTGCTGAGTTACTGTAGCAATTGGGGACGGAGAAGATGAACGGAGAGGAGTATCAATTGGGGGTGGGTGAATCAACCTACGCGAGAGTAGTGGCTGACTGTAGGGGCATGTTTGGTTATCACTTTGACTATTGTAATGTAATGGCTATTACAATGGTTAATTGCATTCATTTGTTTGGTGGTACAAAAAAGCATCGTAATCATCATTCCCATTACCAATTTGGTTGTAATGGTCATTCCTTCCTTCCACCCTATGAATGACCATTACAATGGTCAACAAAGCAAAATGACTTCACTTGCTCTCAAAATGACTTCATTTACTCGTGTTGAAGTTTTGATGCTTTGTAGTGAGGGCATATTCGTAAAGACACATTCCTACTCCCATTACATTCATAGGTAAATCAAACACATCTATTACATTTTCATTACCACTCTCATTACATTTTCATTACCATTCCCATTGCTACTCCCATTACCACTCTCATTACAACGTGGAACCAAACAGGGCCTAAGGGTTCACCAGCAAACAGCTATCATTCCGATTCTTCCTTTGGATTGGGAATTGAGTATAGTGGGAGTGAGATTGATGTGTGTAATGAGGGTGTGTTCTTCATTTCCCATCAGGTTTGGTTATGATATGAGAGTGTCTAGAGAAAAGAATGACTGAAATCAGCTTTTGTTTGGCCAGTCCGGAGGAGTTTGATGGAAGTGGAAGCTATTAATTATATGTACCATTTTACCTTGATTATTTGCGATCAAAATTTGTTATTTACGATCAAAATCTGTTATTCTCAAATATTATTAATTATACTTAAGCCTTTAACATAATATATTCAAAGCCCTTTAATTTTTGTAAATCATATATATGCCCTTAAAATTATAAATAATTATTTTGTTTAGAATTTTGATAATAATTTTTACTTATTTAAAAGTTGTAATAAAATAAAATAAAAATACTGAATATTCGCGCGCGTAGAGTGCGTGGACAACCTAGTTTCCTTAATCCATAAGGAGCCGTTCTAGCTGGTCTGGAGGCATGCCTAGACCCTCCTGAGCACGTGTGCATGGAGGGTCGTGGGCACGTGCTTGGCTGCTCTGTGGTTGTGAAAGAAATGAGCCTCACAGACTCTTCACAACCACTCAAAAACCAGTTCAACCCTTTCACGAGCCATTCTCTCACAGACTCGAAAAACACTCTTAATCACTCGAAAAACCTTCCAAGTACACATTTTTCGGGTTTCTCTACGTTTCCAAGATGAGATCTTGAGCTCTCAAATGCCTTAAACACCCGATCTTGAACCATAGATTTGGTCCATTTTAACCTAAAATAGAAGAAATCCAGTCTCAATCAGACAACTAAAAGTCCTCATCGTCGTCAACGAGCAGCCTGACCACAAAAATATAGCCAATATCCGACCAAGGGTTTTTCAGAAATCTGAGTTTTTCAGCGTCCCAAAGGTATGTTCAAATGTTGTTGAAGTCCCTAAGGTATTTTCAAATGTTGTTGAAGTCGAGATCTAAGTTTTTCTATAGTTATTAAGTAGTTTGGGACTTCATCAATTTGTCCCTCAAGAAACATTTGTCTATTCTTGACATCTGAGTTTTTCTATCAAATGTCTATGAGTTTTTCTATAGTCCTGTTCGAACTCATATGAAGTCCCAAGGCATGTCTTAACAAAAAACATTTCAACTTCTATCAAATGTCTATGAGTTTTTCTATAGTTTTAGATCTGAGTTCAACGAAAATCAACATTTGCCCTCAACAAACATGCCTTCCTTTCAACTACGAAACGGATTTAGTTAACAATTGTTACTGCGATTTTTTTTTCCTATAGTTATTAAGCTTTAAATCCTTGAGTTTTTTGTTCCAGATTCTATAACAACAAAACTTGTTAAATTATTTCATATTCCCTACTCCTTTTTCACCATAATGGGGTGGAAAACATCCTTGGCTGTGAAAATGAATTTTGGGGTGGAAAAGTAGTGGATTTTTTTCTGAAAACTTTCCTAATGTTGTGTAGATGATTGCTTTTCTGATTTAAAAATGCAGGAATGACATTCAATGCATATGTTGTGTATCGTGGTCGTAAATTCGGAGTATACCTGGACTGGCAAAGATGTTTATCTGAGGTATCGGGGTATAGAGGTGTTTTCTATAATGGGGTTTATGTCAGCCGCCGAAGCATACGAATCATATGAGTTGTGGAATGGCTCAGAAGCGGAGAGAAAAGACCGGGAGACATTAAACAACAATGAAGATGTGAAAGTTAACGATTGTGTTTTTGACGATCAAGCCGATAAAGTAAATGATCAAAGAAATGACACCCAAGGGAACAACGATCCTTGGGGTTTTACAAGGGGACTTAATCAACACTTTATTAGTAGTAATTATTATCATACTTGTACTATTTATTCTTAAGCTCTTGGCCGAATGATGTGTAATGTAATATGTACATCAATATGTATTATGTGAATATATTTAGTAATCCAATCCAATTTGTGTTTCATATTGTTCTTGTTCTTGTTCTTTTTCCGTATGGTAAATATTTGAATATTTTGGAATGCTATATGTGTAGGCAACAATTGCCTATATGTGAAATATTTTTGGAAAATTTTGGAATGCTATATGTGTTTCAAGAGTTGTTGGTACTTTCATTAAGACCATTGCATAATTATTAGGATAATAATAAAAAGGACTTTGGTCGAGGTTGTCGTGGTTGAATAAATCAAATAACGATTACCTGATGAACATCATTGACAGGGATATGGAACGTGCTATTTGAAAAGATGACATACTCTTCCGGCTTCCCTGGATATTTAACATATGAGTTTGAGGTAATTAAAAGATTACCACTCCTCTTTAATACAACAAAAACCACTTCACAAGAATGCCTATGGATAGGCATCGATGATCCAAAAGTGAACAAAAAGAAGTTGAAAGATTACGATCAATGCATATCTCTTTCATGCCATGTAAAAGTGAACCTGCAACAGTATATAGTCTAGTGCCACCAGGTGCCGATGACACTTCCAACGCATTTTCCACCAAGACTATATATTTTTCATTATTTTTGCTAAGTTGCAGTGCTGCTTATGACACTTCCAATGCATTTTCCACCAAGACTATATTTTTCATTATTTTGCTAAGTTGCAGTGCTGCTTTTGATTTAACATATGCTAAACACGATCATTATGGAGATGAAAATTATCATTGGTGCCACTGGGTTTCTGATATGAGCATTTTTATTATTTCTTTCCAATGGAAAGTACTTAAAAATACTCAAAAGACCCCCAATACACAATCTCAAGCACTAACCAAAACACAATCTCAAACACTAACTAAAACACAATCTCAAACTAGGTTTCTAATGAAAATTATCCTAAATGCAAGTTGCAAAGATCCCCAATACACAATCTCAAACACTAACCAAAACACAGTATTTATACACTGGTCATCATCATCATCAGCTAAACTCAGTGGTCATCATTTCAAACAAATTTCAGCAGACTGCTACAATTTCAGCATGACTCTGAGCAGCAGCAACCAAACGAATTTCAGCAGACTCTGCTACAATTTCATTTCAGCAGACTCTGCTACAATTTCAGCATGACTCTGCTACAATTTCAGCATCCAACTCCACTTCTGTTTCAAAAAACCAACCTGTTGAGCAACAAAATACAATTTCAAACATGCATGGTAGCATCCAACCAAACAAAATACATTCATATATGGAGCAACAAAATACAATTTCAAACATGCATGGTAGCAACTCTACACTTAGCAAAATACAATTTCAAACATGCATGGTAGCAACACTACAAAAACTCTCATGTTGCAAAAAACCAATCTGTTGAGCTTAGCAAAATACAATTTCAAACATATTCACTTAGCAAAATACCAATCTGTTGAGCTTAGTAGAATACAATTTCAAACATACAATGTCAGGAAACTTTTGAACTAATTCACTAACATCTTGTTGACCATACAGTTAGGCTCAATAGTATAAAGTCTTTCTGTACCATAAAATGTTTCCCATATCGTAAATTCATAATTCTCGTAATTGTCAGAATCCTCGGAGCATATACATTAAATGTTTCTCTAAGGTTTGTTTGCTCTATAAATGAATTTACGCATGTACTATAGCATACCATCTGACTTGAAACTTGACATCCTTTAGTAGTTTTGCTCACCAAAAATAATACCCTTTTGATCCAGTTCCTCTTATCTAAGAAAAATTATCCAGAGTTAATTCATGGGTATTCCTCGGTCTGCTAGAAAATTATCACAGAGTCTCTTCTGATACGAGTAACCAGAGCTGTTTCAGAAGTGATCGCCGAAGAATTTGCTTAGCTTGAACCAACCTAATAAAATGAACACCCATTACTTCTAATCAGTTGAGAGTATAAAGCAATAGGCTTCAACAAAAGGGATTGAAAACTCTAATCATTTGCATGTGACTATAGTAAGTATTGATCCAGAATTGAGAACTCTATATGCTGGTTATTTTTCCCTGACAGAAATTTTTGTTTGTGTCATGTTTCACATGAGAAAAATGGTTTAGTTGTTTTACACCACCTCCATGACAAAACTTGTGCTCATCCTTATTTAGATCAGTCTGATAAAATCTACTAAACATACAATATTAAGCATATATTTGCATGACTCTAAAGAGCAAGCCATTAATAAACTTACAGTGACTGTCACTGATCTACAATATTTTGAATTTATAGCAACCTATAGTCTGGCAACTCCATGTCTTTGTTTGAAGCTGGTGGTTGTATAAATAAATAATACAAAATTGCACTACAAACATAATAGCAGTATTAAGAAATAGTGTGACCACTTTGTTTATATACTTGTGAGAGCAACGAATAAAACTGATCAATTCCTTGGATTGGAATACCAGATTGTGACCCCATTGTTTCATCCTTCAAGTTGACAAATTCAAATCATAAGTGATAGTTACGCGTCTGTAAATATATAAAAAAACAAACCTGTGTATTTGGATTTAATGAATGAGGTGTCATATATTTTCAAGATATAATCCTCTCAACCAATCATTTTCTTACAGGCAATATTTCTCAATGAAAGCATGTCAATTTACTTCAAACTCTTCATGAGAAAAGGAATCGTAAACTGCTCTTTGCACTGCAAACTTGATTGCCTCATATTGATTGCAACCGGACAACTTTTCAAGCAACTTGTTTATAATATGCCACAAGCACCATCTGTGTTGTGTGTTGGGAAATGCAATTTCAACAACCATCTTCAGTACCCTATCTTGATCAATGATTATAACCGTCGGAGGATTGTCATTCATACACACAAGTCAAGTTTGGAAAAGCCAAACAAACTCTTCAATGGCCTCACCACATATCAATCCACATCCCAAAAGAATTGATTGACCGTGATGATTCACCCCAACAAAATGAGCAAATGACATCTCATACTTATTTGTTAAGTATGTAGTGTCAAATGTAACAACATCTCCAAACTCTTTGTAAGTTACTCTGCTCCATGCATCAACCCAAAATACATTTCTCAACCTCTCTTTATCGTCCAAATCCATCATATAAAAGAAATCAATATTGTTAGCTTGCATTTTTTGGAAATAGTTATGAATGGCCTCTGCATCCCCCTCCCCAAGTCTCAACCTCCTAATTCTATCCAGATAATTGTAACAATCTTTCTAAGAAAATGGCAGAATATCATGACCACCAGCTTCAACCGCACATGAAGAAAAACTCTTACTTGGCCTAATACCCGCTCTATCATTATAATCCAGCTTCTTCTTCACATACGAGCTCATAACTCTATTTTTCGGATAAAATCTTGATCTTCCGAGGCTCAATTCATGATTGTAATCAAGTGTTACTCTTATCACTAACACTATTCCATCAGAGTGTATTTTACCTCTAACTTTAGCCAAACATCCACATTTAGTTGTACCCCACAATTTCACAACACTTTTTATTCACTTTTATGCTGCCCAGACCGACCACATGCAAGCGTAATGTATTTAGGTTTTCCATTTTCATCTTTTTCCGTATTCTTTACTTTCACTTGAAATCTTATTTTATTACCATAATCATGATAATAATGTTGGTACTCATTAATGTTGTTGAATTCCATCTCTTCTGTAGGATCCCTTATCTCTTCTAAACTTTCTTCCATCTCCATCAATTCATTATCTTCTATACTATCCATTCCTGAAATATGTGTTATAACATACAACAACTGTTATAACATAAATGCACAGCTAATAGCCCTAGTCATATTACCTTCTATAGTCTATTTTGGGGAACAATGTTGCAACTAAGAATTCACCAAAGTTGTTATACAGGTAGTTCCAGCCAAATAGACTACAATAGAAATACTATGTAATACAAGGTAATGACAATGTATCCCTAAACAGAAACAAACCAACCGTATTAACAATTCACATGGAAATCAAATGAGGTTTCAAAAACAGAAGTAATTTAACAAAATTAATAAGAACCCATCATAAATTTAGAACATAATCTCACTTGCCTAAGTAAAATAGATAATGTCACAAAGATTCAAACTTTGGTTCAAACATTAATTAGCAAAACAGACAAACCCCCATTAAAATTTTTTGAGAGAAATTCAATTTACCTGAATAGACGAGAGATGTGTTTGTCTTTTAACACAACAAGCGAGCTTCTGATCCTTGGATGTGAGACTTTCTGTTGTCGTCAAAGCTGATTTGGGAACTCTGAGAACCAATTTGGGATTTTAAGGTCACGAACAACAGCTAAACCTCTCCTGCATACGATAATAACTCGATAAATGAAGCATTTTTTTAGAAGAAAACATTAAAAAAATTAAAAATAAAAAATTTAAATGGGAAGGATAGAGAATGTGGGATTTGAATTACACTCCAAAACAGGAAGATGAAAGAATGGGTTTGAGGAGGGTTGTTGACAGTGTGTTACCTTTGGTCGAGGTCGAGGTTTTGGATCAAGGTCGAAACTCAGCATGAGGCCGATTCTCCTATCTTGATCGATTCTCCAAATGATCTTGAGAATTTCTATTGTCGAAATTTTGAGCGAAAAAAGCACTCAAAAACCAGATCTGTGACACTGTGGGTCTTTGGAGCCAAAAAAACTTTGGAGCCAAAACCTGGCGCGTCGAGCTTCTCCTGTCTTGATCGATTCTCCAAATCGTCTTGAGAGTTTCTATTGTCAAAATTTTGAGCGAAAAAAACACTCAAAACCCAGATCTGTGACACTGTGGGTCTTTGGAGCCAAAAAACAAAAACTTTGGAGTCAAAACAGGCGCGTCGAGCTTCTCCTGTCTTGATCGATTCTCCAAATCGTCTTTCTACTATCGAAATTTTGAGCCAAAAAACAACTCAAAAACCAGAGACGAGAATTTCTACTTTGGGTCTTTGGAGCCAAAAAAGCAAAAACTTTGGAGCCAAAATTGGGCGCACGTGCTCAACACCCTCCAGGCGCACGTGTCTAGGAGGGTCCAGGCATTGCTCCAGGCGCCAATAAGAGGCCGGCTAGAATTTTTTATCCACAAGAGCTTAATTACCAAAGTACTTCTCTGTGACCATTTTTTATTAACTTGATGTTGTTCTTTTGACATGTTAAAGGTTTATCATTTTGTTTATTTTTATTTTTTCATTAGATAGTTATTTTTTAAATTAGTTTTTACGAAGAGTTTTGTTCATGTCCAATAACATCTATCTGTTAATAACAATTTTCAATTCGAAACATGGGAAAGTATAAAAATGTATGGACATCACTATAGTTAAAACTATTCTTAATAATTTTTTCCATCTTGTCAATCAACTTTGAGTGCCTGAGTGATGTGTCTATTTTTTTGCCATTGCTAAATAGCATCACTATTTCTACTGAATGACACCACCACTATCACATGTTTTTTATCTGCTAATGGATACCACCATCCATCCTCACCCTTTCTCATTACTTCATCGGAGCAACATCTCGGCCAGCCCCACCTCGCCTTGCCACCATCGACCGGCAGTGGTGGTGCTTGGGAGAATAAAAAGAGAAGAAGAAATAAAACAGATATGAAAAAAATGGAGGAGAAGAAGAAGAAAAAAACAGAGAAATAAAAAGGATGAGGAGAATAAGAAGAAGTAGAAGATGGGAAGAGGTGGGATGAGAACTGGCGGTTGTGATTGATGATGATGATGAAGAAGAAATGAGGATGAGATGTGGCGATGGTGAGGTTGTGGTGGTGAAGGGGAGGATGAGAAAGAAGAGAGATGGTGGTGGTGGTGATTGATGGAGAATAAAAGGAGAGATGAGAAGAGAGGGAGAAAAGAAAAGAGAGGTTATGTTTTTTATGCTTATATTGGTGGTGTTGTTTAGCAGGTAATGATGTCCTTCATAAAGGTAGTGGTGTCCTTAAAAAAGTAAAGGATTGATGGTGTCTTTCAATAGAAATTGTGATGTTATTTAGCAACAACCCATTTTTTTAGTCCATTGATCAGGACCTTTTGGTCTAAAGCCCATATACCAAACGTGTGACATTTAATGGAGCATAGACTTGACTTGGACCCATTGTCCTTCTTAGTGGGCTTGGGCTTCCTAACAATAACGAGAGTACCACATGTATTTGCCGCGTTGAAACAAAAAGGAAAAAGGATTAATATTTAAAAAAAAAAATTGCTATATGTTTACAACTTAGAAAATAACACCATTTCAACTAAATTTTCCTATCCCCCATTTGGATATAGCACGGTCTCTCTGTCGCTGGGTGTTATTTGCTCATGATCGCGAAAGTAATTTCCAGCATTTCCAGTCAGGAAATGACAATTGTCCACTAATTTTAATTAAGGGCGAACTTATGTTTTCTTCTGGCTCTTTAAGTTATCAAATTGCTACAATATTTTCTGAAAAGAAAAGCTAAGCTCTTTGAGTTGTACATTTATTAGGCTTGAGTTTCCACCAAACCTCAGTCCAGGTGACCGTATTAGAGCCCTACCAATTGAGTTGGGCGATGTTTGAGATGAGGCCCACAGATCTAAACCCAATGGTCAATTTCAGTGGACCAAAAATTGGCCCATGACATTGATGAACAAACTATAACTAGATCAGCATTCACTTGATCCATAATGGTTGCCAATGTGCAATTATGTATATTGTATACACAATGTATGTACATTTTTAGTTTTACAACAATACAATGTCACTAGCTAGCTGAAAAATTTATACATTTCAGATAACATTGTTTGTAAAAATTTTACAATTTTTTTTTATTTTTTTTTTTCATTTTTTAATGTGCATGTTTAGAAGACGTCGAACTTTCAATCGGGTAAGAAAATCACATTTCTAACCGGGCTTGGGCTAGCCACATGGGATAAATAATTGGGTTTTGATACCATCACAAGGTAGACACTCTTCATTCATGGATGCATAAAGAAGGTACGCAAAAAGTTTGAAACATTGGTTGTTAGCTATCCAATTTATTTGGCATTCAAATTGGCCCTTCCTTCTTCATTCAATTCAAAATATGATATGCACTAGGATTTCATTTAAAATACAGATTTAGTTACGAACAAGTTGCTATAGAGGTGATCAGTGACTGCAACCACTTACGAGTTTCCTAGGAAAATTCTAGGGGTCGAGGGAGGGAACGAGGGATGGGTGGTAACCACCCATCCGCCTCGAGATGAGCATCATCGCACATTTCAAATTTGATATGCTCATCTCGAGGCGGATGGGTGGTTACCACCCATCCCTCGCCCGCTTTCCCCCCTCGCTCTGTAGCAAAGCTCAGTTTCCTATGAAGTTCTCTTGTTAGTTGTGCCGCCAAAAACTTAGAATGGGGTGGTTGTGTCACCCCACATCACTCATCGTCTTTTGGTGCCTTCAAAGTCCCCCCATTAGCCACTGCATTGTCCGTTACTCACATTAGGGTTCGCTTCGACTTAGTAAACTTGCTTTTACAGCAACAATTTATATATTTCTCGCACGCATTAAGAAAGCAAGGCTTTAAAGCCATTTTTTGGCCAGGTTTTGGTTTTTTTTTTTTTTTTTTTTACACTTTTACCTCTTATCTTTAAAACACAACAAAAACATTATCTATAAAATGAGTAGAAGTGTAAAAAACTCAAAATCTGACTAAAAAGTGGCTATAAAGTATGACTGCCTAGAATTGGGGTTAGATATGGTAAAACTTTGACACGGATTCAATCTTAGTAGCCAGGCCACAATAGAGACAAGAATAACAACTCAAAAATCATCCATTTCAAATGTCAAATTCTTAAAATCCTTTCTCTAGAAGAATGAAACAAAAATTCATTTGCTAAAAAATTCAGCCAACCGTACAATTATTTTGATTATCATAAAGTCTGGATTAGAGTCTTTATCTTTTTCATATTTTGTCCAAAATTCAACGATTATTTCCTCACAAGTTCTTCATTTATTGGTGGAATATGAACGGTCCTATCAAATAAATTCTTCCTCCCCAAGTCAAAGAATGAGGGAAGATTTTCCATGCAAACATCAAATTTTCACGACCCTGAGAAGTTCAAGTATCTTCACGATGGGGTTTTTTGCAAAATTCTCTCTAATATGAATCTATTGTTGGGATTATATATTCGCGCTAGTTCAAGGTTTATACTGGTCCGCTCAAACTCCTATTTCTCTATGCCGAAGATTCAGACTCAAATGGTGGACATGTTTTGACTATTCAAACGTAAAATAACAAGTAATGGATAAATAAATGGAAGGGAAAAGAAGAATCTGTTGGAGTTAGTGAAAATTGTCAGCAACATTTAATGGCGATGAGTCATTAAATGTGATGGTTGAATCTGTTGGAGCATGTGGAATCCAAAGAAGAAGAAAAGGGAAGGGTGAAAAGTTTCCACCGCCACTCTTTCACCGCATCCATGTGCTATAAAAGGGGCCTAGGGTTCCTTGTTCGAAACATCGATCATCTGGTTGAGTTTCCCCCCTTTTGTGTGTGTGAGAGAGAGAAGCAAGGAGAGTGTATATGTGTGTGATATATGCACCCTACGTATATGTGATGTCATTTAAACACGTGTATGTTTAATGTCATTAACATTGTGTAACACCCCTAAATTTCATAACGATAATTTATTTTATTTTTAATTAAATAAAATAGGGTTACATTTAATTGAATGTGAATTTCAAAATTTAAGGTTTTATTTGGTGAGTTTAGAAGGTGGGTGCTTTCAGAAGTCCAGTGGGGGCGAATAGCCACCCACCTTATAAAGAGAAAACCCTTCTTTATTTCTCTTCTTTTGCAAACTCTTGTTTCTTCTTTCTCCTTCCCTTCTTCACGATTTCTTCTCCTCTGGCGGCGCTGGGAATGGTGGTGATGTTTGGTCTGCTTGGTAGCAGGGAGGCAATCGAAGGAGGAGGAGGAGGTGGAGCTTCTCGTCTTCTTCACCTTTCGCAGACCATCTGATCTCTCTCACAACAAAAATGGCGATTTCGGTGAGCTTTCTTGTTTCCCTCTTTCGTCGATTCTACACTCAATCTTGCAAATTCCACTCTTGTTTCGTTTTCAATCGCGTTTTGGCTTTTTGGGTTCTCGTCTTTTCGGCTCTTGTGTTTGGTGATCGACCGATCAGCTTCCCTCTGATCTTCACTTTTTTTTGATGATTTTACAGATACCCATTTGGGTGAAATTGTGTTATAGTGGGTTTTCAGTAGTGGATTAATTTATAGGACTTGTGATTGGCGATATTGGATCAATGGGTATCTGTGTTTTTCACTCAATTTGTTTGGGTTGTTGTTGTTTTGAGTGATTTTCATGATTTATGATATTGATGTTGTTGATCATGAAACAGGTGAAATATTATGAAATAAATATCGAATTTTTGGTTAGTTTTGATTTTTGCTTTATGTGTAAGCATTCCTATTTTTGATAGAATTGGGGTTTGTTTTGTTCTGTGGGTTGCTGATCAGACATGGGTATGGGTATATATAATGTGGAGTGTGATTGGGAAGGTTATTTCCTATGTTAGAATTGGGGAAAACCTTTGGTTGTTGATTGTCAAGTAATTTTGCATTAGGTTATGCTTTATAATCGAAATTTGCATTTTCGTATGTTAGGGAAGAAGAAATTGTGTTAATTGTGAAGAAAAATCAATTATCGAAATGTGTTACAATGAGAAGTATTAGCTCTAATGGTCATGGTTACTCAAATTTAAAAAGGTATCAAAACAAATTTGCATGATTGGAAGAGTGGATATTATGTGAATGTAAATTGATATAATGCAAATGTAAGGTGATGGGGTTATGTGACTGGCTTTGAACTTGCATCGTGCATCATATAAACAAGGGTTGTGATATAGTATCGAGGATTAGAAAGTTGGAATTGGATGCGTGTATTTTTCATATTGGGGCTGAACTCATCGTATCTCAAATATATATTATATGTGTCTATCAACTTGAGAATATTCATTAGTTGAGGATGGAAGGAGAATTTTGACTACAGGCATTTGAAGAATGTCTTTTCATGGACTTCCATGATTGATGGATTGGGAATTTGGTTAATGAACTATGAACATGAAGTGTATAGTTGGATGAATCTGATTTGGTAGGAGTCGACGAATTTGGGTTTAGGAAGTTCAAAGATTTTATTGTCTATCATCAATACTCTTGTCTGTCTTGCTAAGTGGAGATGCTTATTGATATCGCATCTAACGGTGAACCGCAATCTCTGTTCCATCTAATGGGTCCTGTTGATCATGTTGTCAAGGACTCAGTGTTGCACCAATGGTTGGCAACTTGCATGTCTCATTCTAAAACCAACTAGAGTGGTTATCTCAACTTGATAGCTGCTGCAGCAGCTCTATCAGATTGCTGCAAGTATAGATGGCAGTAAGCATTATATTCAACAATGATGCAATTTCCCATGTTTTCACGTCTGATATTTTAAGTATTATCTCATATAATTATGCTTACAGTTTATTCTTTGAGATGATAAAAATCTATCATCGTGGAATGTGGTTTGTTCCCTGTGAGGACTTCCTTTTTTCAAGGTGTTTGTTGACTATTGTAATCTGGGGTTCAAGTGATCTAAAGGAGGAAACTTGCAGCATAGTTGAATGTGATGATGTTTGGTATCCTTGATGTATCGTCACATTGTAGGATGAAATTAACATATTAAACGGACTTCAAGTAGTATTTGTGGGGATGATGAATGATATTGTTTCCCTTTTGGGTACCCTATGAGCGCAGCCTTTTCAATGCCTATGCATGTGTTAGGAAAGTGGGTTAAAGCTTTAGATTTGGAGATGACTTGAAGTGTTTATGCTATGAGTATAACCAATTTGTGTTAGCCTGTAATTAGAAGAACCCATATTCAACACAAATTGCAGTTTTAATCAAGCCACTTAGTATATATGTGGTTGAGCAAATTCACAAACATGGTTTCAGTTGAGAGTAGGGGGTGTTTGAGTTTAATAAGCCACAGTGTCCATACTCTCATTTAAAGTCATAAAACAAGGTTGTTTCTTTGATGTTCAGGTAGTTATTACTTACAAATTACAATGGTGTTCATATAAAAAAATAGTAATTGTATATTTGCCTTCTGTTTAGTGGTATACCATATTGTGCTTGAATAAGGAGGTGAATTTATTCACAAGTGACCATTCAATGGTTACTTTTGTATATGTCTTTGTTTGGGAAAGGGTAGAGTACAACTTTAGTTGGTGTTAACAAGGAATTTGTGAATGTTTTCAAACAACTTAAGATATGTGTGTTGTGCTGGGATTTGGATGGTTGCTTTGGTGTAAGTTAGTGTCCACCCATGTTTGTCATGCACTTTCATGTTTGTATTGAAATTGTCTTTTCAGAGATTGCATGTAGTGGCTTTGTTGGATTCAACATTTGAGATACTTTCTATCAAACTAGGATGTATGTGTTTATCCCAAAAATCTCATTCATATGGTGAGTACTATGTGAAGTAGTGTTTGATTGTGCACTATGATTTATTTTGTTTTGATGTCTCGTTGATTCTATTGATGTAGGATCGTTTAAGATTAATGGTGTTCTTCTTTATGTATGCCTCTGAAATGATTACATTTTCCCAAAAATAATGGGTGGATTGATTTACTTATGAATGACAAAACGTCACTTGATCACCGTGTTATTATAAAGCATGATTTATGAATATGCTATGTTTTCCCAAAAAATGTGGGTGGATAAATGGTGAATCAATTTATGTATGACAAAATGTCATTGTGGAGGAATTTTGAATTATCAAAAACAAATGATATGGGTAAACCTTGATTTCTGAAAATTAAATCACCTGGAATTGTATCACTTAGAACTACCACATCTCTTTTGTTTATTATTTTCCCTCTCCTACTAGAGAAACTAAATGACCAGTGAGTCGTCTTGCGGAGTTGGGGCACCCATTTCTTACTAGAGAAACTAAAATAACCTTCGAGTTAGTTTTGCGAAAATGAGGTGAATTTGTATGCATAAAATAGGCTTTGATATTTATCCGTAAAAAATGTGACGTGAGTTTATGCGCATTGATAACCCAATGGTGGCTTTTGGTACTCATATAATTAGGGGTATCCGCGATGCATGCCTGTATGTGATGTCCCCACTTAGGCATGGATGACGGAGTAGTCATCCTTTATATGAGAGAGGCATACGGGCATGTATATATGTTCGACACGGAGGTGGTGCAAATGTGGTATCGTCTAACTGATCAATCCGTTAAAAAGTGAAACAAATTCAAATAAAAATAAATAGATTACGTTTATATTGTTTCTAATCCTTTTCATGCATGATGGCAAGTCCACTAATATTTTTGCAGGTCAGACTTGCCATAGTCGACTCCTATAGGGTAAGTATAAGTAAATGCATTTTTACTTAATTGGGATGATGATATGATGGCCTCGATGAGGAACTAAATTCTTGGAACTGTGTTTTCTTGCATCACACTTTTGCCTCGTTGAGGAACTACCTATTGGTGTGATGGTTTGTTGTTTGTGTTTTGCTTGATGTTTATCACGTGCGATTTTATTGATTGTTGGGATGAAGATTTCTCACACCAGCTTTATTGCTGACCCAACTGAGTTTTTGCTTCTTGGGTACATTCCTTTGGGAATGTAGTCGATTAGCTTTTCAGGTTTAGAGACTTTTGAGCAGCATTACGGGAGTTCCGCTAGTGGGGCTAGCGACGTTCATTTTCTTGGTTAGAGTTCTATTATAAATTTTAGTTTTTTCTATTTTCTAAACTGTGTTTTAGTCGTTGCTGCTAAATGTTTCTGTTATTAAATTTCACGTCCCGAGTTTTGGGGAAACGGATAATCCTACGTGGATTTTAGGATTTCGTTTTCTTCGAAAATTGGGGCGTGACACATTGTGTAGAACATTGTCTCCATTTGTATTATTCGATCTTAATAAGTGAACTTAATATCTTTGTCCTATGGATGCAGGCAAATTTTTTGAACCACATAAATTTGTTGGCTCTGTTATTAGTTGTTTTGGTTTGCTAATTTCGCATTTGAGGTCTCGTTGAAGTTGCATTCACTCGCGTCTCTATACATGTTATACATTTCATTTAATTGATGTACTATATACACCTCTAATATTGGATGGAAGAAAAGGTTGGGTCGATGTGCTATATATTACTTACAAAATGGTACACTTTATAATCAAAATAGGCGGTATACTTATGAACCAAATACTTACTATTTTGTCACTCCTGCAAATAGAACATATGAACAATTGAATTTTGGGGCACCTTCTCACACTCTGGATCGCTCTCAACCAATCTCATTAGGTCCTGCTCATCCTGCTCCTCCGAGTTTGCCTATTCTTCTTGGAGCTAATATTATTCTCTGCACTACTACCAGTGAACCTCAATCCCACTCAAGTCAGTCTTCTATCAACTTAGAAGATACCTTACAGGAAGAGGCGACCATCTCAAAAGGGTTGCCCGGGCTGCCATGATTCTGAGTTGGAATGCAAGGGGCATTGAGTCGCCCTGTGCATTCAGAACCTTGCGAACCCTCTCTCAATAGTTCAATCTCGATGTCATATTTCTCTTTGAGATAAAAGCAATGTCAACAAAAATGGATCACATACGCAGGAGGATAGGGTAAAAATATGAAAATTTGGTGCCAGCTAGTGGTTTGTCAGGTGGTCTGGCTTTGTTCTGGAGAGAAGGCACGCAGTTAAATATTATTCTTCTTGTAAATATTACTTCCATTGTACTGTTACAAATTTCTATTCTCATGTTACTTGTACTATAAATTTTAGAGTGAATTCCTTCTCAATAGTTCCAAGTATACTTGAAATAACAAAAGAAAAGACAGTCATGGTATTGAGGCTAAACTTGATAGGGTCCTTGTTTCTACGGATTGGATGGTAAACTTCCCCTCAGTTGTGGCTAATACTGTACACACCTCATCTTCGGACCACCGTGCCATCACCCTTCAAGTTTTAATTATTGTCAATTCGGGTCCTAAACCTTTTCGTTTTTTCATATGTGGGCTAGTGATGGTGATTTAACTAACCTAAATTAATAGGTTAATTCAGCCTACTTGTAATAACCGCAAGTGCACGGTGCCTAACTGGTAGACAACGGCAAGTACGGGTCGATCCCACGAGGAAGGTGGATGTTATTGAAATTTAGAATTTAATTTAAACTAATTTAAATGAAAAATGGGGTTACAGCATTTTTAAAACTAAACTAAAAATAAATTAAAGATAAGAAAAATAAAACAAAATAAAATGATAAGATGGATGGAATGGATTTTGTGCGGTTTGGATTCACCGATGAGTTAACAAAAATATATTTAAATCTAAATTACTGAAATATAAATACGAGAAGCTTAGGGATGAGAATCCCTTGCTTACACCGAATATATGATCGTTATAATCCAATTAGACTTATATCATGTTTCTATCAAACATTCACAAGTTATTTCAAGCAAATATGCTCTTACTAAGTATTAAATGTCTTTTTAGTGCACACTTAATCAAAGTTTAAGCTTAATAATTTTTTAGCACATGCTTTGAATATTAATAAAATGTAATTCTAACTACCGAACATATCAAGTTTACTTACTCGAAAATGCAAGGTGGAAGCAAATTATCAAAATTCAGAAATAACTTGTAATGACAATTAAGCAAACCATTCAGTAAAATAGCTTTAAAATAATTTTTACAGCCCAATTGGTTTGTCACAAACTCGATATGGTGTCGAACAGCAAATTGACGATTGGGTGTGCACGAATCCCGAGGAAATGGCCCTTAATTCGCTCTGTGGTGGTACAGAACAAATCAAGGGGTGGAAATAGCCAAAATCGAATTTATATTCAAATTTGCCTCCCTGCTACAGTGCTGTTACAGTGCCGCACAGTAGCCGGTTGTCTTCCCCAGCGAGACGGCGGCTTTCGCAGCCTGGTTCTCGCTCCTCGTGGCTTCCCTCGACTCCCTCGTGACGCTAGAACCTGCAAAAGATGAGATAGAGTGAAGAAAACCACGAAAAAACAGCAATTGAAACAGAGAGAAACAGGGAAGAAACTCCTTGTTTTTGCGACTCTGTAGCGACTGTTCCGGCCTGATTCTCGCTGCTTCCTTCGTCCTTAACGTGATCCTAGAACCTGTAAAGAAGAACGAAGTGAAGAAAATACAAATAAAATTGCAAATTCAGCGAAGAAACAGGGAGAAGAAACTCCCTGTTTTCGCGGCTGTTTCTGCTCGGTTGCGAGCTCTGGCGGAGGTGGTGGTTCGTGACCTGTTGTGGTGCTGTTCGGCGGAGGTGTTGGTGGTTCGTGACCAGTTTGGACAGTGGAAAGGAGTATGGAGTGGTGGTGGAGTTGGAAAAGTTGACGTGAAACGGTGGTGGTTGTGATGAGAATCACCTTGAGAGGAGGAGGTTTTGATTTTCAATTATGTTCTTTTCCCTTCTCCTCTTCCCCTTCTCATCCTATTCTCTTCTATTTATAGAGAAAGATCCATGGGATAGAACATGGAAGAACATGGTTGTTGGGAGAACATGGGTTAGAACATGGGAGAACATGGTTGTTGGGAGAATGTTGGTGGATGTTGGTATTGGGCTTAGGCTTAGGCTTAGGCTTTGGGCTTAGGTTTATGGATTTAGTTTATAGGTTTAGGTTTTGGTTTTAGGTTAAGTAATTCTCTCTCTACTCTGTACCACCACGTGAAATCCTTATACAGTCTTAATATGATTTTAAGCGCAAATTCCTGAAAAGAGATAAAAACGAAATAATTATTATAAAATATAAGAATCGAAACACTAACATGTATAAATTAAGGGGTATATTATGTAATAATTATGTGACTATCAAATACCCCCAAACCTATATTTTGCTAGTCCTCGAGCAAAACAATAAAAAAGGAAAATTCTAACTCACTTTCGCAGGAATCATCGGTTGCACTTACCTTAAACGTGCAACAAGGCTTTAAACCCCTAGATTACCTCTAGTGGACGAGTTATAGTCTCGTGAGGGTTTCTAGAAAATGTTACCCACAAACATTACTGACTCAAAAAAACTTAGTCACAAAAAACTTATTTTAAAACTTCAAGAAATGCAGGAAACCAACAGTGTCATTTTAGTGTATCAACAAATCTCCAAATAATTTAATATTCTCCAAAGGTTAGAAAAAATTCATAATCATCCTCAACTCAATGTGTGTGTGTGGATAGCACTATCAACATAACTTTTCATTTCAGAGTAAAACAATGACTAAATCTCCTGTAGAAAGTTTGTTTTGACTTCAAACCTCTTATGTCACTCACAATAAAGCACTCAGAGATTTGGTATTTCACTCATTTTATATGTGAGGAAAAGAGTAAATAATGGAAAACAATCATCTCACATATAGTAATACGAAGAACGGACTTTTCAAGAATGGAATGAACATGATCTCATGGACAGGAATATCAATTACTTTTGGGAATGTTGAATCAAACACCATAGGTCTTGGTTATTAAATCTCCACATCTACGAAACCAACCTTTACCTAAGATTAACTAGGACTTTGTGGGGTTGTAACGGGGCTTGGGTAATGGTTAATAAGAAATGTCAAAGGATTCTAACAAAAATTTCTAGGAATGTATACACCCATTTAACGAGCAATTAGGGTTGTCAAGAATAAATCAATGTTGCGCACCATCAATTTTTTTCTTCATTCTCACATCTTTATCCTCATTCACATTCTTTTTCTACTTTCTTTTCTTTCGTTTTTTTTTTTTTTTTTTTCTTTCATAGAGGATTTATGAAATATCTCATATTTTGCTCTTTCATGCCCTTTTTACACCAAGTATATTTATCCATACACATTCCCAGAAAAGTTGGGTAAAGGTTAATGGTTTAACAAATAAAAGTTAATCTAAGGCTCAAAAGGCTACAAAAAATGTCAATGTTATGGGTAAGTTAAAAGGCTAGTTAATGGTTTAAAGAAAAAAATGCCTAGATCATTTCCTAAGTTCGGGTCAGTAATATGATATCTCAATTGAATAAGCCAAGAAGTTCTAGTGTAATAATTCAATTTTTATGTCATTCCCAAAGCAATTGATCAAAAGAATGAAAATAATGAGATCATCAACGAGATAATGTAGACTCAAGAAAAATCAGAGTTTATGTATAACCCTCAGAAAAATAGAAAGGCTCAAAGCTTTCAGGGTTAAGTCTCCACTATTATTCTAAGGTTTTCTAGTATATATTTCACTCATCAACTTCAAGTTATGCTAACATGGCTCATGGTGCAAAGATAATCGAGTTGAAAAATCTTATGAACCAGATCTAACTTAAGGATCATACTAAACTTTCAGTCTTTATCAATATACCAATATGTCAAGTTGGCTTGCATTTTCTTGAGTATGAAACATGTAAAATCCATTTTCATAATCGCAAAAGACCAAGTTTTCTTAACAGAAAAAGCAATATATATATATTTTTTTTTAAGATAAGAAAAGAAAACACTACGAAAAAATGAAAAATAAAAAATAAAAATTCACAAAGAAAACACTATGAAAAAATAAAAAATTCACCGACTCATGAATCTACCCCCAAACCTAATCCAAACATTGTCCTCAATGTTTAATAAAATAATTCTGACAAATGAATGAAGTAAGTACATGAGAGGAGGTTAGAACAGTATTACCGCGGTGAAGATTTTACCAATTTCCAAGAAGTCATCCATCAATAAGGCTCACAAACATAAGAAGCATGGAGTTTTCATTAGAAATCGATAAAATACAGACTCGACACTAACAAAGAAAACTAAAAAGAAAAAGCAAGTTGGAAGTCAAAACTGTTACGGAGTTAACGAGTATGAGTGAAACACAACTAAATAGGGTACTCGAAAATCAATCCAGACTAACGGCAAAGACACACAACTAAAGCTAGGCTGCCTCCTAGGAGCGCTTGTTTTAACTTCATCAGCCCGACAAATATTCTTCCTAAAAAATGGTGTATCGAAAAGTACAAAGGAAGAACATTACATACACTTAGTCCATGGTCGTATATCAACAACCTGAACAGTTGAGGATCAGTCCACCAAAATATAGCAATCACATGAGGCGCCAAATACACTAGGACATTCCAAAAGTGACCAGTAGTCATACACAACAGATGATCTTTACGTGCTCCAAAAAGGGAACATCCTATGTCTGGTTCCAAATCAGAAGATTGGATAATTTTCACAACAGGATGGTGAAAACCGAAATCCTCATTACAACACAAGGGATCAGTGAAAGTAGCCTTAGTAAATGAGAATGTAATGCAAGTAGATGAGACGATGGATATATCAGGTGGTATAGGCTCATCACATGAATCACATAGAGATAATGGTCTAGACAACTCATCACCTGAAAATGCATACCTGAGGGTGTCAGGTAATTGTTTAAGGTCAAGCGCGGGTGGCTCAACTGATGAGACTAGTTTTGACTCACTGAGTGGAAGAGGCTTCGCTTTAGACTTCCATTTATAACTAGGATCCACAATGGGGACTGAGTCAAGCAAATCATTGACTTCCCTAATGGAATCATCAACATCAAATTCTAAACTAAATTGAGTCAAACAAGCCTCTAAACAGTCAAGAAGAGACTCTAAAGAATGTTCACAGTTTAATTCGATGAATGAGTCACTAGGGAGGCATGAGTCAACATGGGAAGGAGATGTCTGTAGTGTCTCAGAATTGACAGGTTCATCAATAAATGAGTCACTAGGGAATTTTTCTGACTCTGTCTCAGGAAGTGACTTAACTATCTGACTCACAGTCATCTCAAGTTTCCGGACAGCTTGAAAATTTTGTTGAAAAATAGTTTTCAATTCTGTGATATCATGAGAATTTTGCACAAGTATTTCTCCTGTTCGCTCTATAAAAATTTTCATTATATCCTCTAACTCATTATCAGGAATGAAAGCTTGCGGAGTCTGAGGAGTTCTAGAGGGTCTTCATGGTACTGACCATGAGCCCATGATAAGTCAGAATGATAAGCTAGACCTGGGTAATAATCTAAATATGGATCATACTCAGGTCGTCGCATGTCATAAAATGAATTGACTTGCTCGGAAAAATAGGCTGGATAATCCATTGTGTTCATTTTATTTATTTATTTTTTTTTTTTTTTTTTTGTTTGAAAGTACTAACTCTAAAAATATACACAGACTCACATGCAATCAACAACCAATAAATGCACAAGAAACATGCCTCCCTAAGCAATCAACGTTTTTGAGATCAATTATCTTTTTATCTTTGGGAGACAATTATTTCTTATGTAATCTTTATGACACAGCAATGGGTGCTACAAGTTGATCCTAAGAGTGTACACTTTACACCGCAAAGTTCAAAATCAGTAGGCTAGAGTTTTGTTTCAAAGAAACCGGATTATTGCACAAGAGAAGGAGGTCACAATGGTCCAATTAAGTACTTCCTTGTGCTACCGCTCTGTAAGCCAATAGATGTGAGAACGATGTGATGTTAAATGCACACTTGAGGTTTGTGTTCCTAACCAAAAACTGTTGGTTACACCAATTCTTCTTGTGGATCGTAGCTTACTTATGACTCGGCGTACTGGGTAAATTACCCTTGTGGCAGTGGCCTATCGGAGTTCATTGAATGATTAAACCCATCGTCACTTTTAGCTTGGGTCAACACAAAAATTATTGGATTCACCTTGGTCTTGGTTGTCCTATGAACACCGTACCTAAAAAATGCTCTATCTAACTTGCTAATTGATTTTAATTATGTTAGGATATTGGTTGCACACAGCTGGAGTGATGAGGTGGGGATATCAAGTCCCACCAATTTCTATTTATAAGCTGGGTCTGCTTATTATGAATTACTAAAGTTTAGCATCCACAATTACAGAATTTAACAACCAATCACACAATTCAAACAATTACAACAAGCACCTGGTCGCTAATACATTGCGTGTGATAGAAATACTTACAGTGTGCGTATTCCAATCTGCACAAAAAGTTAGCACAATTCAAAAAAAAAAAAATTCGACTTCTTTTTATCCGTTTCAATCAACACACAAGCACATGCAAATAAATTTACTGGTCTTGGTCTTAGAAGTTGAATTTCTAAATCATAAAAATTATTGGGTAACAATTAAAATTGTTTCCCTATAACTTCTTTTGACTTAGAAAATTTTGGGTTTTTTTTTTTTAATTAAACAAAATGAAAAATAGTAAAGTTCAAAAAATTATTACACCGCACACTCGTAAAACGAGGTGAAAATAAAAGTACAACTCTCCTCACAAAATAAAAATAAAAATTTTCTTGATGTTTTTGCAGGATCGTCAAATTTCCTCGAGAAGCGTGTAATCTGCAAAATCAACAGAAAATGAGTGTAAAAAGAACAAAATAAAAATAAGAATAAATTTAAATATATATATATTTTTTAAATTTTTTTTTTAAGTTGTTTTTGAATTTTTATGATTTTTTTTAATTAGTAAAAATAAATCTTAAATTCAATTACACCGCAAATTCCCCGGCAGCGGCGCCAAAAACTTGATGGCGATTTAACTAACCTAAATTAATAGGTTAATTCAGCCTACTTGTAATAACCGCAAGTGCACGGTGCCTAACTGGTAGACAACGGCAAGTACGGGTCGATCCCACGAGGAAGGTGGATGTTATTGAAATTTAGAATTTAATTTAAACTAATTTAAATGAAAAATGGGGTTACAACATTTTTAAAACTAAACTAAAAATAAATTAAAGATAAGAAAAATAAAACAAAATAAAATGATAAGATGGATGGAATGGATTTTGTGCGGTTTGGATTCACCGATGAGTTAACAAAAATATATTTAAATCTAAATTACTGAAATATAAATACGAGAAGCTTAGGGATGAGAATCCCTTGCTTACACCGAATATATGATCGTTATAATCCAATTAGACTTATATCATGTTTCTATCAAACATTCACAAGTTATTTCAAGCAAATATGCTCTTACTAAGTATTAAATGTCTTTTTAGTGCACACTTAATCAAAGTTTAAGCTTAATAATTTTTTAGCACATGCTTTGAATATTAATAAAATGTAATTCTAACTACCGAACATATCAAGTTTACTTACTCGAAAATGCAAGGTGGAAGCAAATTATCAAAATTCAGAAATAACTTGTAATGACAATTAAGCAAACCATTCAGTAAAATAGCTTTAAAATAATTTTTACAGCCCAATTGGTTTGTCACAAACTCGATATGGTGTCGAACAGCAAATCGACGATTGGGTGTGCACGAATCCCGAGGAAATGGCCCTTAATTCGCTCTGTGGTGGTACAGAACAAATCAAGGGGTGGAAATAGCCAAAATCGAATTTATATTCAAATTTCCCTCCCTGCTACAGTGCCGCACAGTAGCCGGTTGTCTTCCCCAGCGAGACGGCGGCTTTCGCAGCCTGGTTCTCGCTCCTCGCGGCTTCCCTCAACTCCCTCGTGACGCTAGAACCTGCAAAAGATGAGATAGAGTGAAGAAAACCACGAAAAAACAGCAATTGAAACAGAGAGAAACAGGGAAGAAACTCCTTGTTTTCGCGACTCTGTCGCGACTGTTCCGGCCTGATTCTCGCGGCTTCATTCGTCCTTAACGTGATCCTAGAACCTGCAAAGAAGAACGAAGTGAAGAAAATACAAATAAAATTGCAAATTCAGCGAAGAAACAGGGAGAAGAAACTCCCTGTTTTCGCGGCTGTTTCTGCTCGGTTGCGAGCTCTGGCGGAGGTGGTGGTTCGTGACCTGTTGTGGTGCTGTTCGGCGGAGGTGTTGGTGGTTCGTGACCTGTTTGGACAGTGGAGAGGAGTATGGAGTGGTGGTGGAGTTGGAAAAGTTGACGTGAAACGGTGGTGACGGTGGTGGTTGTGATGAGAATCACCTTGAGAGGAGGAGGTTTTGATTTTCAATTATGTTCTTTTCCCTTCTCCTCTTCCCCTTCTCATCCTATTTTCTTCTATTTATAGAGAAAGATCCATGGGATAGAACATGGAAGAACATGGTTGTTGGGAGAACATGAGTTAGAACATGGGATAACATGGTTGTTGGGAGAATGTTGGTGGATGTTGGTATTAGGCTTAGGCTTAGGCTTTGGGCTTAGGTTTATGGATTTAGTTTATAGGTTTAGGTTTTGGTTTTAGGTTAAGTAATTCTCTTTCTACTCTGTACCACCACGTGAAATCCTTATACAGTCGTCTTAATATGATTTTAAGCGCAAATTCCTGAAAAGAGATAAAAACGAAATAATTATTATAAAATATAAGAATCGAAACACTAACATGTATAAATTAAGGGGTATATTATGTAATAATTATGTGACTATCAGCTAGAGACCCTCATTGGTACAAACTTGTTCAAAATTCTTGGAACGCTCACCACCAGGATGTCAATTTCTTTCTGAAAACAAAGAAACTTAGCTACAAACTCACTCGATGGAACAAGGAGGTTTTTTGAAACATTGACCAAAGCATTAAACATACTATAATAACCTCCAAAATTCTTCCCCCTCGAGTCTTAATGCCTCGGCTATTTCGATATTAAAAGATAGATTTACCGAACTCTATTACAGGTGTGGATGCAAATTTCTGTCGAATCACGTGCTGATCACACAGAGCAATCTGCATAAGATGTAATCACGTGTTGATCACGCGGAGTAATCTGCACAAGGTAGAAAATAATTCTTGACACCGGTGTGGTGTCTGCCATGGGGACTCCAATGCCAAAGTTAGAACAATGACTTTAGAAAAATGAGAAATGTCTCTATATTTGAAGAGAAAATTGTAAGTCAGGAAAGTGTTACCTCCAGAAGGCTTTGTGTTTGACTATTTATATAGGCTGAAAGAATTAACTGTTGGCTGATAAGTGAGACACGTGGCTGATGAGTAAGATGCGTGGCAGATTAGTAGGTTATCTACTTGCAAGCGGTTGCAACTTCTTTCAGGCAGTTGTAACTTCCATGATTGGTTATAACTTCCTATTTTGAGATATCTCTTCTGCAAGCCCATGTGCTCAGCTGAGCATGGCGATTGGCGCCGAGCACTTCTCCACTGTTGAGAAAATAGTGTTCTACTGATACTGAGTTTGTATTAGGCTCGAGCTTGAGCCTTCTATACTTGTAGCTTTCGTGGATAATCTTCGGGTTTCTTAGGAAATGCCCAAATCTTTAGGCTTCTTTATCCAATTGGGCTAAAGGTTATTTTTTGCTTTCACAAATGCCCCTTATCTCCTTTGTTTTTTACTAAATAAAATAAATAATAATAATAGTTTTTTTTAAACAAATGAGATGTGCCTAAGGAGCGTGCCAAAAAAATGAAGCTTCTTCTTACTGAGACACTTCCATCGAGGAGTTTCATCTAAACCAAAAGTCTTCTTGTACTTAAACATCTTCACTGAAGAGTTGTATCTGGATTAGAAGTCTTCTTACACTTAAACATCTTCATTGAGGAGTCCTATCAGGACTACAAGTCTAGCTTGAGATAAATTCTCATTTTCAAAAGGGTTATCTTATTCTTTTTTTTCTAAATTTACCGATCTTTTTTTTTTATTTCCCACAAAAAGGAAAAAATTTATTTTTTCTCCTCCATATATGTAGACGGTAAAACAGAGAAGCTTGTACTTCTTCTTCTTCTTTCCGGCTTGGCTAATTGTAAGGTGAGGTTTTATTTTCTCTGTTTGCTTTTTTTTTTTTTTTTTATGTGCGATGCACGAAAGGCTTGTTCGTACCTTTGTATCCTTCGGCTTTGATTTAACCTTCACAAGTTCACCTGGACTTGTATTCAAGTCTGCTTCTCCTAGTAACTCCAAGTTAACTTTCTGGGGATCGTCTATAGTTATACAAACGTGAGCCAGGAACAAATTCTTCAGCCAATAATCCCATATTAGAAATCATATGATGGTGATAGTATGTTGGCCCTTTAGTGGCCATAAGTCCATCGGTTGTATATGATTTTTCTCATCTTTACACCTGTGGAACAAGGGTGGTGGTATGGTTGTCTGACGTTCGGCGACGCATAGCGAGTGATCGCCGGCTATCGACGGCGGTAAGATCCGTTCATCTTAGGAGTTGTCTGTCGGTGGTATTCTTCGACTGTAAATTTTTTTTTTGTTAACTGCTATGAAAGAACTGCCATTACGTGGTATAAACCACATCAACCTAGTCCTGAGAAAGATGATGTTCAAAATTCCAGTTGAGCCTCCATTGGATGATCTATGGCTTGTAATTTCCTGCGGTTACACTTTTTCATAGCACCCCAAAAAGCATCAATGAAAACAATGCTAGATATGAGAAACCTGATCCTTGAGTATGAGCTTGAACTGAAATCAAGAACTCCCACAACCAACGTAAACAAACCAAGAGTCCAATCTCCAAAATTAACATAGATATTTGTCACAGTAGTTGGTGATGAAAGTAGAAGAAACACATTAGTCATTCCCTAACATGAGAATTAAAGCATAGCACTAGAGACAAACGAGAGTACCAAAGAACTTCCCTCTACCACATGTGTGGTCGGATTGCATCCAAATATGGATCCCTTGACTTTGTAAACTCACTGTTGATGTTTTCCCCAACTTGAATTGGAGATTTGGTGGTAAAGGATGTTGTTCATTACCTTTAAGGACAAGAGTTGGATGGCTGGAAGAGAGGAAGGTGCAATAGTCGCAAAAGAAAGGGTTTTGTAAATATACGTAGCCACCATTTTTGCTATGTACCATCGTCACTTTTTTTTTTCTTTTTTTTTTGCCTTACCCTTATAATCGTGTTTCTTTGCTAATCTGCAGATGAGCTTTTTCTCTAATTTTATTCCGTATCTGAATACTATGACCTCTAAGCAGAAATCTGGTAATAGTTCTGTCTCTTATGATGAGGAACCTTTGTATTGTCAAGGAGGTTCTATTTCTCATTTTGGAAGATTTGTTCCTAACTTACCTAACTTAGAGAACAATGACTCCTTTTCGAAATGGATTGAAGTTAATCGCTCCGCCTTTCCCAAAGGAGTGCATGTAAGACTAGTGGACCCAAGGAGTGGCAAAGAACATTGCATTGCTCTAATAATAGAACCATCAAATTTCATCCATTTATTATTTCTTTGCGCTTCAAGTTTCTCATGCCAAGATTCATTAAAGTAGTGCTATGTGAAATGGGGTGTGCCCCTGCTCAATGTTGCCCAAATGTATACATAGCAATCATGTGCTTCTCCAATCTCAGTACTTTTTTTTGGGCTTGACTTGACTAAAGAAGATTTTTTCTTCTGTTTTGAGGTGAGAAGGCATGGTGATTATGCTCAACTTAGAGTAAAAAATATCAAACTCTTTGATGAGCTCAGCGCTGGCGACCATGACTGGAAGAGGGACATTTTAGAAATCAGTGGTGCCTGGGAAGGTTATATGGCAGATGACCTTCTTGTGCCTATCCTCTTCTGCCCATGTACGTATTTTCAACCCCTTTAATCTATAATTGCATATACATATACATGCATTTTTGTATTCTGCATAGAGTGTTTACTTTGTTACATTTGTTTGCAGGTGAGGAGATAGTGAAGAAAATCTCTGTCAATCCTGACATGGACAAAATTTGAAGGGCGCGTGGCATACCATCCGAATATTGCGAATGGAAGTGGTTGTTGAGCCCATTGAGAAATGAATAGAGAGGTCTTCCTCTGGCTGAAGACATAGAAAGTTGGAAGAATGGTTTTTCCATCTCTACTAGTGAGGCTCCTTCTGAGGGTTCCTCAAAGAGAAAGAAGGGTCCCCAGGAATATGCTAGAGTTGAGGTCGACTCCTCTACTGGGGAGGAAATATCTATTAAATTTCTTAAAAAGAAAAAACTTCTAAGCTATTTCACTTGGTTGCAAAGGGATTATCCGCGAGGGTTGGAGTTTCTTTTGAAAAATCTCTTTCCAAAAAGAACAGTTTGAAGAATGTAACGTCTCCTCCGTCTGGTCGTCCTCCTATTCTGAATACTAAGACTACCAACACTGTTTTGCCTCGACCAAGAAGTATGCTAGCCATAAAGTTACTTCTTCTCTTCCCCAGAAACTTGACTCTACCCAACATTGTTCTGCCACGACTGAGAGATTTGTTAGTCGAAGAGATGTTTTTCCTCCTCCATTGACCATGAAGATTATTCCTTCTCTTGGTGCATCAAAATCTCAAGTAACTGAAGATCTTGTTGCAAGTTTAACTCGTACTCCTCTTAAAGCTAGGCTCATGTTGATCTCTAGACAGTCTGATCTCTTGAAGCATAACAGAGTTGACACTCCTGATATAAAATTGAAAAGTCTTGGTTCTAATACGCCTACAACGAATGTTCCTTCTAAGTTAAATATTGTTTCAGGACCCTTTCCTATATAGGAAAACTTTGTCGTGTCTCCTCCTATAGTGAAAACTAGTGTGAACACTCCAATTAAGGCCCCCACTTTCAAGGTATTACTGATTTTTTTATATATATTTTCTATTTGTTGATCTGTTTTATTGATAGGTAGATCATGCATTCACCTTCTGAACCGATGTTGATTGATAGCGATGGTTAATCAAGTTCGGCAAATATTGTTCCCTTAGTCGATCTACTGAAAAAACATATTCTAGCTGAAAAATCCGGGTGTACTAACTTGGTTGAACGTTACGTAGATCAGCCGACTTTAGCAAGTTTCAAATGAGTTCATCCGTCGAGCTACGTGAAGAGGCGTTCTTCTCTTTTTTGAGAGGTGTCATTATGGCTGAAGATTCTATGAGACATTTGTCTTATTTTTCCAAGTCTGCTACTGTTACTGCCCCTACTGCTGATTAGCTGAAAAAGTTGGAGGAAGAAAATGAGATGTTGAAGGTTGACCTTAGAGGTATTGAGAAGGTTCTTGAAGCTGAGTAGCAGTTACACCAAGAAAAGAGTATCCAGATCCTCAAATTGAAAAATAAGTGTGTTGATCTGCAAACTTCTCCGTCTAATAAAAACTCTGAGTTGGTCTATCTGAATCTCAAGTTTAACAATCTTACCTTGAAATATGAAACTATGAAACTAGACATGGAAGAATTGGAGACCTTAAAAAGAACCCATGAATTACTTGAAAAGGAGTGCAATGAATTCAAGTTGGAAGCAATTCGAGCAGTTGAAAAGCGTGCAAAGGCTGAAGAAGACTCCTATAAGCTCGGTTATGTTGAGGGTAAAGGAGGATGTGCACCTTTTTTTACAATAACTTATGAAGATGTTAATTTTCACCTGCAGGTTATAAAACTTCCATCTACTCCCCCCGAGCAAACTACTTGTGCCTCTCTTACCAAGGTTGTTGGTTATTCTATTCATGGTGAACAAGGAGATATCGCTGATGTTAATGACCTTGGCCCTTCAGCTCTTTCTAAGAACATGTAGTCCTTAAAATGTTTTTGTTTATCAGTTTTGTTTTGTTTTTTCATGTATTTGAATTGTGGTCTGCTGACCGACTTTGGTTATTATGAATCCAAGCTTTCCTTGTTTTTAGTATGTTCAACTGTCGTCTCCCATACCAAAAAATAATGCATGAGTAATAAACTTAGAAAATATTTTCATATATGCATGGATGTACCTTTCACTTATTGAAAAGAGGATGTGCCATTCGGTTGAGGAGAGGATGCATCATTTCATCTACCAAGGAGTGGTACTTTACCCTTCACCTACTGAGGAGAGATTGATCTCATGCACCTGCTCAGTAGGGTTTACCTTTTGCCTATTGAGGAGAGATATTCTATTCTTTGCTTATAAGGAGAGGTGTCCTACCTTCTGCTTATCTGGAAGAATAGTTGTTCCATACATTGTTGTACAAGAACTTCAAACTTGAGTTGTGATTTACCGTTTTCTTTTCTACCAAATGGAGAATTTGAGTAGAGTTGTGAGTGAGGACTCAATCTTGGGTTGTATCGTACATATTCTCATCTGCTGAAGAGATATATGTTTTTTATTCGAAAAAATACAAGTACAACCTTTTATAGGACTTTTACATTCCTCGACTGAAGAAAGAAAAATGCAGTGCTTACACATTTCCAATAGGTATGTTCCTCTACTGAAAAGGGTAAATACAATCAAGTCTTTTTAGTATGTACATTGCATTTTATTTTTGAAAAGCTAAAATACTATAATTTACTTGATAGGTAGTCTGCCGACGACAGGATGATCTGCTTGTAGGGTCTTCTACTAAAGATGAGTTACAAATAGTACTTTCTGAGGTTGTTGGCATTCCATTGTCTAGGGATTTCTTTGCCTTCAAGCGTGTCCAGTGTATAGCTTCCTCGACCGCCAACTCTACTCACTACATACGGTCCTTCCCAATTAGGATCTAACTTTTTTTACCCTTCTACCTTCCTGGTGATGAAGGTTTTTCTCAAAACTAAATCCCCAGGTTGGAATTGTCTGATCTTGACTCTCCTATTGTAATAGGACATAAGTTGCTGATGATAAGCGGCAACTCTTGTGATAATTTTCTCTCGATTCTCTTCTACTAGATCCAAGTTAGTCGCCATTTCATTGGTATTTGTTGCTAAGCTGGATACTTCTGTTCGCAAGGAATGGACTACTATGTTGGGTGGGATCATATTTTCGATTTCGAAGGCCAAGGAAAATGGTGTTTCTCCAGTAGGTCTCCTTTTGGTTGTACGGTAAGCCCATAGTACCCTAGGTAACTCCTCAACCCATTTTCTTTTAGCTTTATCTAATCTTTTTTTATGCAATCCAGAATAGTTTTGTTGGATGCTTCAGCTTGACCATTTCTTTGTGGATACCTAGGAGTTGAATTATGTCGCTTTATGTCGTGCTTCTCCAAGAAGAGTGTAATTTCCGTTCCCACAAATTGAAGACCATTGTCGGTCACAATAGAATGTGGAATAACAAATCGGCAGATTATGTTTTGCCAAATAATTTTTTTTACATCTGCTTTTTTGGTAGAGGTGAGGGCTTCAGCTTCAATCCATTTTGTGAAATAGTCGATTGCCACAATCATCATATTCTTTTGTGCTGGAGCTATTGACATTGGCCCTACAAGGTCATTTTTCCATTGCATGAAAGGCCATGGACTGATTTGCAGATTCAATTCTTCTGCAGGCTGAGTAGGAATTGGTTTGAACCGTTGGCATTTGTCACATCTTTGTACGAAGTCTCTCGCATCTTGATGCATGTTAGCCAATAGTAACCAGCACTCAAAGCTTTTTGTGCTAGTGATCTGCCCCCAGAATGATTTCTACAAGATCCTTCATGAATGCTACTCAAACTTCAAGTACTACTGGATAACTAATACAGTTGAGGTCTGACCCCCAAATATGATCTACGGTGGAGCTTTTCTTTCTTTACATAATATCATGCTGCCTTCTGTTGGAGTTTATTGGCTTGCACCTTGTCTGTTGGCAGATAACCATTTAGTAGAAAATCTATAATAGGATCTTGCCAAGTAGGACTAGCATCGATCATCATTATCTCAGCTTCTTCTTCAATACTTGGCGTCTCCAAGTGCTCTACCGGGATGGAGCGCTTGAATTGATAATCTAAGGCTGACCCAAGATTCGCTAATGCATCTGCATGAGAGTTTCTTGCTCTAGGGACCTGCTTAATTGTGAAAATGGGAAAAGCCTTCAAAAGTTCTTGGACTTTGTCTTGGTGGAGGATCATCCTTGGGTGTTTTGCAATATATTAACCAAATGCCTGACTGACTATAAGCTGAGAATCAGAGTAGATGGCTAGCCTTTTAACGGACAACTCCTTTGCTAGGCGTAGTCCAGCAAGCAAGGCCTCGTACTCTACTTCATTATTGGAAGCTTTGAAGCCAAGTGTAATGGCTTGTTCTACCATGGTTCCATCGGACGTGAATAAAACAAGTCATGCTCCAGCACCCTTGTGATTTGACGACCCATCTACATATAAGTGCCACATATCTTTGTGTTGGTCTGTCCTTGTTCCAGCATGAACTGATGAATCTTCTACTGTTGAGGGATGCGACACTGCTCTGCTGGCTGACTTTGTCTCAGCGGCTGAGGAAGGTGGGAATTCTACTATGAAATCTACTAAGGCTCGAGCCTTTATAGGTGTCATTGGCCGGTAGATCAAATTGTATTAGCTTAACTCGATGGCCCATTTCACGATTCTTTGAAAAGCATCCGGGTTGTGCAGAATTGACCGTAAAGGATATTCTGTCATGATAACCACTCGATGGGCTTGAATGTAAGGTCTTAACTTATTTTCTTAAACCAAAAGTGCTAAAATTAATTTTTCCATTGTTGGGTACCTGGTCTTAGCATCAAGAAGAGCTTTAGATATGTAAAATACGGGAAGTTGTGCCCCCAGTTCTTCTCTGTTGAGTGCTAAACTCACTACCACATTTGAAACTGCCAAGTAGAGGTACAAGTTCTCTCCCGGCTGAGGTTTTAACAGTAGAGGAGGAAAAGATAAGTAACTTTTTAAATGCAGTTTCACACTCTTCATCCCATTTGTCTCTCTGTCCTTTTTTCAATGCTTTAAAAAATGGTTTACACTTGTCTGTTGATCTGCTTAGGAATCGATTCAAAGCAGTTGCTCTACCTGCGAGACTTTGGATTTCTTTTAGAGTTGATGGTGACTTCATGTCAATGATGGCTTTGATTTGATTTAGATGAGCTTCAATTCCCATCTAGGTGACTAGGTACCCCAAAAACCTTCCTGATGAAACTCCAAAAGTGCATTTCTCTGGATTTAACTTCATTCGATATTTCCTTAGAAGTCTAAATGTTTCTTCAAGATTTCTGATGTTATTTGTTCGCTGAGGACCTTTAATTAACATGTCGTCTACGCAAACCTCCATGGTTGTTCCAATTAAATGCTTGAAGATTCTGTTCATTAACCTTTGATAGGTCGCTCCGACATTTTTTAAACCAAAAGGCATTACCTTGTAGCAGTAAGTCCACATTTCGACGATGAATGAAGTTTTGGCTTTAACGGGTTCGTACATCATAATCTGATTATAACTTGAATAGGCATCCAGAAAGTTGAGCAACTGGTTACCAGATATAGAGTTTACTAACTGATCAATGCGAGGCAGAGGATAGTTGTCTTTGGGACATGCTTTGTTGAGGTCAGTGTAATCTACACAAACTCTCCATTTTCCTTTTTCTTTTTTCTTGACTAATACCACATTTGCCAACCAGTAGGTGTAGGATAACTCCTCGATGAAACCAGCTGCCAAGAGCTTGTCAATTTCGGCTTCATTGATTGCTACTCTTTTCGAGGCAAAGTTTCGCCTCTTCTGCACGATAGGCCTAAAGGTTGGGTCTACATGCAGTTTATGGCAAATCACAATTGGATCAATTTCGGGCATGTCTAAGGCTGACCAAGCGAACACGTCTTTGTTGCTTTGGAGGAAACTAATAAGCTCTGCATTCTCATCTGCGCTGAGGCGAGAGCCAATTTTCGCCTTTCTTTCAGGAAGATTAGGATAAGAATTACAAGTTCTGCGTCTTCTTATGGTCTCCATCCCTTCTCAAGTGAGGATTCGAATTGAACTTCTCTTTCTTGATCCTGGTGTTGTAATTGCTATTGGGGGGTAGACGGCTTCTTCCCTTTCGCTTTGGCTGAAGTGACGGGAATAAATTCCTTCTGTTTATTTTCCTTCAAGACTCGGGTTGCACACCTTCTTGCAATGGCTTGATCACTCTTTATTTATCCAACTCTACCTTATGGGATTGGATATCTGATTTTTTTGTGTAGACAAGACGTGACGACATCAATTTTAATCATCCATGGTCTCCCCAAAAGTCTGTTGTAGGGAAAGGGCTCATCTATTATCATAAAGGTCTGCGAGCAGATGACTAGTGGTCAGTTAACGTCTAGAATCATAGTGCCAATTATTACTGATGTAGCCCCATTGAAGGCAGTAAAAACTTTTGTCTTTTTGGTGATAAGTGATTTTAAATTCATCTGTTTGACAGTCGAAAGTTGAAGTATATTGGCTACACTTCCCTCATCTACATGAATTCTATCAATCATTGCATGAGCGATCTGGATGTTGATGACAAGTGCGTCTTCATGTGGTAGATCAAGGCCCTGCAGGTCACTTTTAGTGTTGCCAATCATCTGATTTTTTTTATTGAGGAACTAGTTGTGGGGCCATCGACTGAGGCGATTTGCACTTGAGCAACCGAAGTTGCTTGTTTGATCTTTAGCTTCCTTTCATTATTTGTGAAACCAAGAAGTTCAGATTTAACAAAAATTCCATTGATTCTTATGATTTTCTTTGGAGGTTCCTTGGCTGCATCTCTTTCTTCAATTTGTTGAATGGATTTTGTGGCTACATACTCTATGCAATCACCTGTTTTGACTAACTCCTCAAGGTCAAGGTGGTCCTTCCATGCTCAACATTCTTTTGTTAAGTGACCAGTGACTCCATGGAATGCACAATATTTATTCAGATTTATTTTTGCCGGATCTCCCTTCATGGGTGGCAGTCTATTCAGGCAAGGTTGGTTTTTTTATCTCGTGGAGAATTTGATTGATTGGAACCAAGAACTTTGTGTATGCCCTACTGGTAGAGGAGTCTTTTGCTGGAGAACGTGTTCTACGCTTGTCGCCCCTGTTCTTCTTACTCTCTTTTTTATTTGTATTTTTTTGTGTAGGTTGGTCTGCAAGAGTTTTACCTGGTTTCATGGTCAGCTCGCCATACAACGGATGATCTGCAGGCAAACCCTTCCTGAAAGCTGAGGACGCAATTTGATCATCACACCCAACTATGCTCGTTTTTTCTGCCTTGAATCTTTTAATGAAATCTCTGAGTGATTCATTTGACTTCTTCTTCATGTTGAAGAGGTGGTCAACATGTTTTTTGACAGTTCGACAAGATGAATATTCTTTTGTGAAGACAAAGGATAGATCTCCAAAGTTGTTGATCGATTGGGGGGTCAAAGTGTGAAACCAATCTTGGGCTACTCCCGGTAAAGTCATAGCAAATATTTACACATAAGCGGATCATCATTTTTGTGCAGTGTCATGACACTTCGAAAATGCTTCAAGTGCCTCTTAAGATCATAATCATCCTTAAAATGGATAAAAGTTGGTGTGGTAAACCTTGCTGGTGGAAGAGCCTCTTCGATGTTATCTGTAAAAAGTGAAGTGTTCACCAAGGCCACCTCTCTGCGCAGAGTATCATCTGGATTTCTCATAACGTGTAAATTCATCAACTGCTCTTTGACCATTCATGCCACATCATCTGCTCCCAAGGGCTTGTGTGTATCTTGCTGATCGGCCGTATGGTGATTTCGATTAGGATTATCTACGGTAGATGACTCATCGTATTCCGAATTTGATTGTGACTTACCTACATGTGAGTGAGGTAGAGTCTCAATGGGATTCGCCTAAAGGCTCATCTTGATTTAACGAGCCTCTGAATGTGGGACGTGGGACAAATTAGTGTAGTGGTCTAGTCCCCTGCGTTGTTCGCATCCATCGAGATTATGTCTTCTGTGTCGACCAATTATATTGGGTGTAGTCTACGGTCCTAGCCTTGAGTTGTCAGTTGCTTGGGAGCCCAACCTTGAGAAGACTCCCCTTTGAGGTTCGAGCCTAGAGTGCACATTTACTCGTGGCCCTAATCTCAAATGAAATCTTCCAGAGAGATTGTTTCCCTTTGATGGATGACTACTTCCACTTCTATGCGCATGATCTGCTGGTAGACGACAATGTGTCGTCTGCCTTGGTTGTTCGCTCACTAATCGCTCTACCACTTGGGCTTGTTCTTCCAATATTTTGGTCAGATTGGTGATCTGACCTACAAGATTCTCTTGTTGTGTCATCTCCATTTGGCTTGTGGCAAAAGGTTTCGATTGATTGTCAACATGCGGTGGCAGACCCACTATCAGTGGTTGACCGGTCGGTAACGGTTGAACCCGTGATGACGATGGCAGCCTAATACTAGCAGAATACCTTGTAACATTATTTTTGCTAGTTTGTTTTCGAGTTCCCACCATTGTATTGAATTGAAAAAGTGTTTGTGAGTAAAATTGAAACTAAATGAATGAAAGTTTTTTTTGTGAATGGAAGAG
Source organism: Berberis thunbergii (assembly GCA_003290165.1). Lineage (NCBI taxonomy): Eukaryota > Viridiplantae > Streptophyta > Magnoliopsida > Ranunculales > Berberidaceae > Berberis > Berberis thunbergii. The sequence continues at coordinate 67,348 of QNQO01001477.1, forward strand.
AGCATGTAATGAGTTTGATTCAAGCTCTCATTGAAAGCACCAATTTGTGGATGCAAATTTTCGTCGGATCACGTGCTGATCACGCGGAGGAATCTGCATAAGATAGAATCACGTGCTAATCACGCAAAGTAATCTTTACAAGGTAGCAATTAATTCTTGCCACCAGTGTGGTGTCTGCCACGGGGCTCCGATGCCAAAGTTAGAACAATGTCTTTAGGAAAATGAGAAATGACTCTATATTTGAATAAAAAATTGCAAGTCATGAAAGTGTTACCTCCAGAAGGCTTTGCGTTTGATTATTTATATAGGCTGAAAGAATTAACTTATGGCTGATGAATGAAACATGTAGCTAAATAAGACACATGGCTGATGAGTAAGACGCATGGCAGATTAGTAGGTTATCTACTTGCAAGCAGTTGCAACTTCTTTCAGGCAGTTGTAACTTCCATGATTGGTTATAACTTCCTGTTTTGAAATATCTCTTCTGCAAGCCCATGTGCTCAGCTGAGCATGGCGGTTGATGCTGAGCACTTCTCCTCTGTTGAGAAAATAGTGTTCTACTGATGCTAAGTTTGTATTGGGCCCGGGCTCGAACCTTCTATACTTGCAGCTTTCATGGATAATCTTCGGGTTTCTTAGGAAATGCCCAAATCTTTGGGTTTCTTTATCCAATTGGGTTAAAGGTTTTTTTTTTGCTCCCACAACAGGGATGAACTTTTTTGAAAAAATAAATCGAGTCAATCCTGGCTCAAAGATGGCAACAAAAATACAAAAAAATTTCATCTCTCTACTTTGTTACGTAGAAAGTGTAACCATATCATTCGCCTCCGAGATTCGGATAACAATTGGCATTCATTTGGTCAAAATTTAAATGCTTACTTCCAATCCATTTTTCAATCTTCAAATCCGGATCTCACTCAAAGTTCCACATATTTTCTCTTTACTCCATTTAGTAGTGTCTGAATGGGACAATGAACAACTTCTTAATATCTCAGATGAGGCGGAATTTAAATCGACTCTCTTTAATTTTAGTATCCATAAAGCCCCTGGGCCGAATGGTTTTCATGCCTTCTTTTTCATCATTATTGGGACATAGTTCAAACAGATGTCATTAAGGTTGTTACAACTTTCTTTACTTCCAGAACCTTTGATCCCAAACTTAATGAAACTTTCCTATCCCTGGTCCTTAAGGTCTCCAATCCGATTACTTTGGACAAATTCCGAGCAATTGGTTTGTGCAACATCATTTACAAACTCATCTCTAAAATTCTGGTTAATCGGCTAAAGCCTCTTCTTGATGACATCGTCTCACCAAACCAAGACGCCTTTCTCAAAGGCAGATCCATTTTGGATAATGTCAATCTTGTTCATGAGGCCTTTTTTCAGATGAAACATAATCGTCGAAAAAAACAGGGATGGATAACCATCAAAATTGATATGGCAAAAGCTTACGATCGAGTTGAGTGGTCGTTTCTGCTTCAAATCCTTAAGCAGCTTGGCTTTGCAGATGATTGGATTAGGTTGACAGAACAATGCATTTCCACTACTTCCCTCAGAATTCATCTCAATGGATCTCTTTTAGAAAGTATCAAACCTTTTCGAGGACTTAGACAAGAGACCCACTTTCTCCTTACTTGTTTATCCTGGTTATTGAAGTTTTTCCCATCTACTTGCAAAAGTTGAATCAAATAGCCTTCTGAAAGGCATTCACATTAGACGTCACGCCCCTTCTATCAGTCACTTTCTCTATGTTGATGATCTTGTGATCTTCGATAGAGCTTCCTTGGCCGAGACTCACTCTGTTAAAGACATTCTCTCGGATTACTATGGGGCTACTAGATAAGCAGTAAATTGTGATAAATCATCAGTTTTCTACAGCTCCAATGTCCACCCCAAACATGCAAAAAAGATTAACAAAATTCTAGAAGCCAAAATCTATAATCCAAAAGACAAATACTTTGGTTCGCTTTTACTGTTTTCAAACAAAAAAACTTCTGACTTCCAGCTCCTGGTAGATAAAATAAAGTCCAAATTATCTTCCTAGAAGGCCAAAGTTTTGTCCCAAGCCAGTAGAACTGTTATGATAAAGGCAGTGATACATTCCATACCTGTGTACACCATGCAAACCTTCCTTCTTCCCAGGAAAACCACTTTCCAAATCGACGTTGTAGCTCGTAATCTTTTGTGGATTTGAATGGAGGAAAGTAAAGCGAAACACTTATGCACTTGGGATAAAATCACCCTTTCAAGACACATGGGTGGTCTAAATATCCCTTCGGCTCAGAACATAAATTTGGCGCTCAAAGCTAAACATGTGTGGCAAATTATCACAAACCCCCTCAATCCTTGTAATCTGCAACTTAAGGCCATTTACCTTAAAAAAGAAAGTGTTTTCCAGGTTCACAAACCTCCCTCGAGTGCCTCCTATGCCTAGCGCGGTAATCTTGCAGCCCTCAATAAGATGAAACGTTCCCTCATTTGGCAAGTTCTCTTCGAAAATGACATAGATGTATGGAATTATTGTTGGGTGAAATCAAATTTCCTTCTAGCAGACAATAGAGGTCCACACCCACCCTCTACTCTACTCAAAGTTATGGATTTCTGGCTCTTTCATGAACAACATGTTTTTTGGAATGTTGACCTCGTCTCTTCCTTATTCCCACAGCCGGTAGCTAAATATTTTCTGGATATAGTCATCCGCCCATCTACAGACCAAGATACCTTGATTTGAAATTTTGACAAGAGATGGTTGTTTTCAGTTAAAAGTGTGACAAAGGCATTTATCTCTGACGAGCAAGAGAACTCCTCCTCTACCAATACTAATTTGCACATCCATCCTAAATTCTGAGAGACTTGTGGAGAATCAAAGCTCCAACAAATGCTCTATTTCTTTTTTGGAAGGTTTCTCAGTAGGGAGCTTTTGGAGTTGTTGCGATAGACGCTTTTGGTAGGGTTCGTGCGTGATTAGTAGAGAAGATCCCTGGCAAAGTTTTTGGCGATACCATGGTAGAGTGTTTTGCTGCAGAAGCTGTTTTTTTACTGGTACAGGCCAATCAGTGGCCAGCAGGTTTTATTCTAGGTGATTTGAGCACTTTAAACTCTATTTTGCATAAAGAATGGGGAGACCAACATACAAAATTTAGATGGATGTGGCGGCTTATTGTTTTCAGTAGTAAGTCACTTCTAGCAAATCTTTCTAATTGATCTTGTAATTATATTCTCCATGATCTTAACTCTGAGGCACATATGTTGGCCACACAAATTATGTAATATCCTTTAGTTCTTTAGTTATAAAATTCCCCCTTATCAAAAAAAAAAAAAACCTTCCAAAATGGTACAATATTTAATCAAAATAGGCCGTGTACTTGTGACCGGCTAACTACTCACTGCTTTCAAGTCTGAGCCTGCTAGGGTTTTGGTCTCTGCTGTAGAATTTATGATGATTCATTCTTCCAATTTGTGTGGCCATAAAAAGAAATGGAAATTCAAGGCAAGTCAAACCCCTGCAAGAAATTCTTCACAAAATTTAACCAAGATGGGATTGTTGTTGATTTGAAGGAAGATTCGCATTGCATATAGAACAATTTCTTTTTCAAGCCATTCGACTTTTTTTTTCTCTTTGTTTGGTTGAATTATATGAAGCAAGTAAAGATTCTGTAGTACTACTATATACTGTGCGCCAAATTATTTGTGTCATTCTTTAGTTTTTTTTTATCCCTAATGGTTTGTGAGAATGATCAAAGGGTAATGAGGCGGAGTGAGTTGTTGATATCGGATTGGTGAAACTGCTTCTTTCAGAACTGTGATCTGTGTCTTCTAATAATGAAAATGAGAGACAACTGGTGAAGTACCAGCACCACCACTTCAATTATTTTCTGTCGATCTCAAATAAGTCTGATTTTCGATCAGCAATGAAACTTTGATCTCAATAGATTCAAATGTTGGGGTTATATCCGACTCCACTGGGATGAACCGAGTGGTTTTTAGACTAAAGGATTAATCCTAGATGCACTAAGAAAGGAAAACATACTAATAATGTCAAAGACTATACAATGGTGGATGAACGACATCTATTATATCACCTCAACCTGCACTGCACATTCCAGACCGACCTTTCGTGAAGAAAACCTAACCCAAAATCTAACCCCCACTCATTTATGTTGAGTGCATGAACTAAGAATTCACTCTCTAAGATTGTTTAAGCATTACAACATTTAACATTTGTGGGGTTTGATGAGTTTTTACTTGCTTTGCTTTCGCTGCATTAGCAATTTCTTAATCTCAGTTACTTGGTGATGTCTTTAAGGTTTACTGTACTGTTGATTGTGAATATCACACTCAGTGAAAAAGGAACTCATGTCAGAGAGCATCACACACAGAAGCACAAGCTAACCAGAGTCGAAATAGATTGCTAGTTTTCATGGAATCCAATTCAACATAAAGTAATTCATATCAAGGCTTTCACCATAGCGTGATCATAGTAATGGGAGAGCAAATTTGGAATGACATTCTAAACTTCGTTTCTAGCTTCCTTACCTATTAAATGCTCATAAATAAACGCAAAACTATTTCCTCCTGCTGGGGTACGGTTGTTTAAATAAGGGGTAGTCGCGAAAGTTTCTACTGCAAGGCTTTTTAGAGAAAGCGACATATAATTTAAGTTGGAGATAATATGAGTTTTTTTTTTTTTCTTTCAAAATTTGATACGATGGCACAAATCACGACCTAATAATTTTGTAATGAATGCTAAATATTCTTACAAAAAATGAAAGATAAGTTGGTGGCTGTTATGTGGTGAAGGTGAGTTGGGATGACGTGGGCACAGTGGTTTAACAATTGGGAAAAATGAGTGGGTGGGCCCTCTTTTAATATAGGGGGCTTTTGTTATTGCAGTTGTACGACCTTACTAGTAGTACCTTCAGAGCCAGTTCCTTTTTAAAGTCTGAGAGAAACAGCTGTCAAGTTGATAGGATGCTGTTTTACACTGATGGACCTCGAGAAGCGTATCCGAGGACACCAAGTGATGATGGCAGATGTCATGATAGACAACTCTCTGCTCTCTCTGATGGTACGCTACAAACAAAACTCCTCTGTGTTGACAGGTGTGAACTGACAAGGATTTTATGATACGCTTTTTCTATTTGTCGAGGAAACGGGCGAGTGAGGAGGGTGTAACCCTCCATCCCCTCGAGATATGTTACATTGCGCATTTTAAAGGCGACGAAGGGTTGCACCCCCTCCCTCGCCCGTTTTCTCACTAATAAGAAGGGCTCTTTTATGAGATGCTAGCATACACCACACGTGTCAATGTATTTGCCTATTAGAACTACTTCATTTACTAAGATTATCCACGAATTATGTCGACCAACAATGGGGCACCGAATGATGAGGCATCCAACTTGTATAATGCATTCGAAAAATCTTGGGATTAAGGATTGTTTTCAGATATCGATCTCTCATAAACTATATGACCATTGGGAGGCTATTTTCACTAAATTTTGCTAATATAACCGTCAATATCATTGAAGAAGTGGGTATAAGTTGAGGTCCCTTCTAATTGTAACCAAAGTTTTGTTGAGGTAATATAAAATGACATTTTCTCATTTTACATAGTTTCCACTATCCCACACCACTCCCTTTCTGTTACACCCATTGTTTTCTTTTGCATCATCCATGAAAGGCAAAACTTAAATTTTTCTCCCCTCCGAACATCCTCTTTTTCCCTCGATAGGCACATTTCCCGACCCAACTTCCTCTTCTTCGTTGCACACACTTTGTCCCGTTCCATTTCCACTCAAACCTGCAAAATCTATCCACATTCGACTCCCTCTACTTCTCTCCACATTCCCCTCTTCTACCCCCATTAAATTTTTTAGATCATGTGGTGACACCGCTTCTTCTCTTCATCTTTATGCTTTTTCTCCCTCCCCCTAATGAGTTCCGCAATTGTGAGTTTTCCATTCGCAGGTGCCCCCGTGAGGGTCAAACTTTTTGCCCTCGCACAACCTGTTGCAAGTGAGGAACCCACCATCGCACAAGCACCTCGATGGCAAGGAAAAAAATTAAACAAAAAGGGAAAGGAGGAAAAGAATAAAAAGAAGAAGATGATAATGAAGATGAAAAAGAATAAGGAGAAGGCGACGACGGAAACTGTTGTGAGAATGATAACAATAAGAACAAGGAGGTGGTGTGAAAATTGTTTGGAGAGTAGGGGAAAAATCAAGTGACTATTGAGAGAATAGTGGTTGTGGGAAAGGGGGATGAAAGTAAGAGGAAGGAAATTGTGAGAAAATTGTTGAGAGAGTGACGGTTGTGGAAGATAATATGAGAGATTTAGTCGAGTGGGAGGCAATAAGATGAATCAAATTTAAGAGGGAATAATTTTCAAAATAAGAAAACATAGACGCGAGAGAGGAAAAAATGAATGATGGTTTAAATGGGTGGTGTAGATTCATAGGTAAAAAAAGTTCGGTGGTGTGAGATAATGGAATTAGTGGTATTAAACAATCACTGCTTCTTTTTTTCCATTTGGGATTTTATGATAATTTATGGCTGGTTTCATATTACCAATTCCCATATTTGATACCACCATCTTTCTTTTTAGAGCATGCTACAAAACTCAAATAATAAAAAGGGTATTCTCTCCTCAATAACAACAACAACGACAACAATCGGTCACCGTAGACCCACCACCCCATCCCGCCTTCATTATTTCATCTTCCGACCTTTCTTTAATTTCGTCCCTTATTCTTTCTATTCTCCATTATTTTTCTTTCTAATTTCATCGACAGGGTGGAGCAGCGAAAGAGCGACCTGCTAGGTATGGCCATTTTTGTTTCTAATTTCTTTCTCTTATTTTTCCCCCTTTTTTTTGCTCCCTCGCGTTGACCTCCAAGTAGGGGACCCATCCACGCGAAGGCCTTTGTGAGGGCAATTCCCCCCCCCCACTCCTGCTTGACCCTCTTCAAGGACATGTTCCTCATTCGTATAGGTCAACGTTAAGGGCAAAAAAAAAGAGGGAGCGCTGGTGAAGCACCCGGCGGTAACGACTCCGTTGCTACTATTATAACACGTTGTTAATGAGAATAGTTAGATGAAGATAAAACTAAAGGAAAAAAGGGCAGACGAACAACGACTCGGCGTTGTGGGAAGTAAGTGACAGAGGTAAAGTGGGAGAGAAAAAGTTGCATCGTGCTGGTGATCATAGAGTGAATGCAACTGAATTGACCCTTGTACCTTTGTTTGGGGTGGCTCGAGTTATGTTGCTTTCTCAGATGGGTATCTGAAAAGTGTAGGTGGTTGATGATTCTGCTACCATCACTATTCTGTGGGGAATAAAGCATAGAAAAAAAAGTGATTCTTATTGTCGAGGAAACCAGCGAGGAAAAAGAGGTGGAGGGGGGGTGAACCGTTCATCCCCTCGAGATGCGCGCACCAAAAAAGTAGGCACACATCTCGAGGGGGTGAATGGTTCACCCCCTGCCACCTCTCTTTCCTCGCTGGTTTCCTCGCCCACTTCCTCGACAATAAGAATTTCTGTAGAAAAAATGATGGTGGTGTCAAGTAGGGGAATTGGTAGTATCAGAAGGTCCCAACCGAAGTATATATTGTTTTTCACAGCGTGTTGTTTAATTGACACATGGAAATTGTCATGGAGCTGTTAGCGCAATTGAATAACCAACAATGTTCCATGAAAATTGAACATATATAACATTATAAAAGAAAACAATTACATATGTAATTTTTCTTTGTTGCACTTGTATCATGTTTATTTCATAAAATAGTTTATATCATGATATTTTCTTTTTATTTTTGGATGTATTTCAACTATTTAGTATTTCTCGATTGTATTATAAGAAACAAGTTATGGATGAGGTTTAGCTAAACACAATCATAGATCGAAAACACGTATAGCGAACATTGATTATGAACGGTGCAAAACTAAATTTATCAATATTACAAAATGACAATTTCATTTAATAGATCTCGATGCGAGAATCGCAACAGTGAAAATTGAAGTTAGGATCTGCATTTCAGGCTTTGGCATATGGTCAAAATAAATCAAAGCTCAGTCAAGATTTGGTCAACGACCGGCTCTGTTCAACAATCAACTGACAACGGTCAACAATCAAGCAATAAAGCTTGGCCAACAATCAAGGTCAAGAAGATTTATTTTTCTTTATTTTTTTCCTTTGGGGAATGGAGAAATTAGCCCAAATTGATTGTTTCTATTTCTTAGAGAGAAAATATAAGACTATTAAACAACCTTAAGAGACGATTGAGATGAAATTCTTTTGAAAATGTGCATGTCAAACAAACCCAAAGATATATTAAATAGACCATAAGATGAGCTGGGTTGAACATATCTATCCATAGTTTTAGGCATGTCTATCCAAAGTTTGCCTTAGTGTGGATGCTCTACTAAGGTGGAACATGTTCCAGTACAACCACTAACGGGCGGGCCCTTTCTCTTGAACCAAACCCAGACTGTGGTTTACTGACTATTTAACCAAATTGGGTACACAATTGGTGACAACTGAGTCATGGGTCCACTCTAGGAGAGTAATAATATGAGTACTTGCATACATCGTACCATCTTCTTCTTTTTTAATTATAGTAGGAAAAATTTTGGAGGAAGAGAAGTGTTATAATTATAAGAAAGTGTAGATGAAAATTGATTGATGGGGGAGTCTTGTTTTGCCCAGTGTTTTCCTTCATCATAGAGAGATTTCAGGAGGGAAAAGACACAGAACTAGATATAGTGTGCATCACTGAATCTATGAAAAGGATTTCAAAGCTGATTTGTATAAGAGAGAGGGACAAGTTGAGTTGATGGAAACATTTGAATGTCCAGTGTGTAATAATAGAAGAAAAGAAGAAGAAGCAGCAGTTGAAGTCTCTTCATTTCAATTCAATTGGAGTAAACAATAAAGAATGAATGGAATGGAAATGAAATGAAATGAAATGGTGGTGGTTGTTAGCTCTATAGTGTAGAGGAATCTCTGATGAAAGAGCTCTGAATCAGAATGTGTGTGAGAAAGAAAGAGAGAGAGAGGTAAATAGTATATAGTGTGTTGGTCATAATAGTGGCGGCAGACTGTGCTGAGTGATGCAGCTAGAAAAGCACATCGTACTCTCTCTCTCTTTCTCATTTATCATCTCAGTGCGCACAGTTTTTTCTTCAAAGTTCAAACATACACATACATACTACAAACACTGATACACCCCCTCTCTCTCCAATAACTCAATCACATCTAATGTCTTCTCCAGGCGGCCGTTCCCATGCCTTGACAGATGGTGTCTCATTGCCATTTCATTTCATACTTCATCATCAGGCCAGGCCAGACCAGGCCCCCTCTCCCTTCCAACTTCCCACTAAACCTCAAACCAAACTCCCCCATTCTTGATGAAGTTATACATGCCTAGAACTAGAACTAGAACTAGAAGTATGGTCCTTGTGTAAGGTAGTGTTGGGATCATGTGGGGGGTTAACATTTAACTGAGGTTAAGGGTGTATGTTTGTATATGGCGATTATTTGTGTTAGAGCATCCACAAATTATTGGCACATAAAAGTGAACTAGATTCCGTTTTTGGTTTGAGATACTTGTCCAAAACACCCAACATTTGAACCAGATGTTCTTTGACTCTCTAGACCAATGCGAGATAGCAAGTCTTGTTTAGGTTTGACGACTTCTTTTTAGAAATGCAAACCTTTACGAAATGGGCTGTAGGCAGTAAGTTCTCTGTGTAAGAAGAACATATTCTTGGGTCGTCCACACCTGCTTAATCAGTTTATAGTGGAAGTTAAACAACAATTTATAAATTAACTAAATATGGATCATAACCTAGGCAAACTCAACATAGCAAAGGCTTAAAGGACGATGATTAAAAGGCTGCCAAAGAATAATTTAATTTTCTTTTTGAAGGTATCATTTTTTTCTAATTATCTTAAATAAACGAAAAATGATTTTTAAGACCTACTTTTTAGCAAAATCGACCATTTAGATATCATAATTAATGTAATTTCTACGTACTTTTATAACTAACAATAACAATTCCATTAACCTAAGTTAACCTATAAAATGATATGACATATTTGCATTTCTAATAAATAGAAAATATATTTTTATACTTTTATGACTAATAAAGAATTTTTAATTAATTACTCTAATTATGACTGACTAATTGTTGGTTGGGTTAAGCTATATAACTTACGATTTATGATTTATTTTCACAATCACTCTCAAAAATATATATAACGGAACCAAAAGTATAACATTATTATTATTATTATTGTTATCTGCTATAGCTTATTGCAATGATCAATCATAATTTTTGTTATTCTTAATAACCTCCTCATTGATAGATTGCTCAATCTCTTATCTATTTCGCAAATATTAATCTTTGTAAGAAATTAATTAACTTGAGTATTATTCATGTAGACTAAGTTAAATTTTTTTGCTATTAAAGATTTGAGTTAAGAAGTAAACACTGCGATCTTTTTATAGCTAAAATCATGTCAAACAAATTATAATAATAAATAAAACAAGTTTGTGGTATTTCTGACTCCATTAAATGTGCTTTGAAATGTGAAAATTGACGAAAATCATCAACTTATATAGCCTAACCCAAACAGATTCAACGATTATTGAAGTCATGCGGTATACAACGCTAAATAACAAACTGATGACTCTGTATTTCAAAAAATTTGACAGTTTAAGTTTGAGGTTATTAATGAGCAAGTTAAGAAGTAATGACTATTATCTATTTAGAAATGAAATCATCAATTTTCCCACACACACAACAACAACAACAACAATAATAATAATAATAACAACAACAACTAAATAAATAAATAACAAAAATAATGCGATACTCATGTTAGAACTATTAGTAAAATAGTCTTTTTTTATTTTGTAAAATAATAAGATTTTTATTGAAAGAGGGAATATGACAACAAAAATAAAGGTATAATCCTAGAGCAAGAAAAGTCACGACAAAAAATCCAACACACCAACTCCCTAAAAAAAGAACAACCAAAACAGACTTGATTAAGCGCCACCCAACAAATCTGGAAAAAAAAAAAAACAACAACAACAACAGCGAAAACTAAAACACCACAAAGAAAAACTTAAACACTTGATCTAGACAAACCTCCACCAAAGGCATAATAAAACACCAAAGGGTGAGAAATAAACACATCATAAAACAGAACTTGCACTGTTACTAAGGCCACCACAAAAAAAAAATCTAGACTAGAAAAATCTGAAAACCACTGCTCACCATGAAAAATGGCGAGAAAGAAACTCATCTTGAAAATAGAGCTTGCCCCATGCCTAAGGCCCAATATTCATTTTGACTGAGATCGACTTGAACCATGTTGCCAATATCTCTGAATGTTGAACGAACTTCGTCTTCATCACTGCTAAGCTCTGATTGGACTGGACATCACCCTGAAACATTAAGATCACATCCTCGCTTGGTCCTTGAATACTCGCCTGACCTAATTCCAATGTGTTTTTTAGCAGCAGCTTCGGTGGGAAGTTGTTCATTCAAAGGAGCTTTAAAATCAGTAGGAGCTCCCAAGTGAACAGACAAGGATGATCTTTCCTCGAGGTGCTCAGCGTGAGGATCAAAATCGGGTGGGAAAGGAAGATTATGTTCTTGGATCGAGTTTGGATTCCTGCTCTGCGCCAAATCAACTGTGGTACTATTATCCAATTGGTCCACCTGCCCCGATTTCTTAAAAACACTCAATTTCACTTGCCTTTGTTTTAATATGATAGTGGACCTGGTTGAGAAGACTGAGAAATTGATTCAGATGAGAGATCAGTTTCTTTGCAAACTTGTGAATGAGAGGGTCAAAATTAAAATTTTCCTTTTCTACTGCCTCGAGATACGAGATTTGATAAGTGGCATATATATGTTCATGGGCACTTTTCTCAACTCGGCTCATATGCCCTTTCAATTGAACTCCAACTCCTAACGAGTCAACACATCGTTCCGAGATAACTACCGAGGTTGGAGAGATACATCGAAGGCCTTTTCCCATTTCCAATAAACAAGGTCGAGAGGACTCGGCTGACGAATAAGCAATACACGCGACAAAACTTGGTTGTAGAAGTGGAGGTAACACCGGCAGTGGTAGCACAAGCTCTACAGACTATGGGAGAAAAAGGTTGAAAAACACATGAGATTTTGGTTTCCAGACTTGATGTTGCTGTTTGCAGATGCTCTGTTGGAAATTAACAAACACCAACATTGCAGATTGCCCACCCGACAGGGCCACTGGTGACCAACAAATCTTGGAGTCAATCGTCGACCTCGCCAAAAAGGCCCAATTAGCTATAACAACATGCTCCACCTGACGTGAAAAGGTACCCCAAGAAATCTGGAGAGAAAATCAAATGGAGATTCTTGCCTGATATTATTCGATTGCTCCGGCTCCTTCCCGACTGTTGAAAAATCGGAATGGTTGAAACTGTTGTCTGAAACCGCCTAAGCATATGACCTAGGATAGGGAGGGGGATGCACATTGTGCTGAGTAAGTGAAGTCGTGACTTTGGAAGTTTGAGGTCTAGGCATACACTACTTCTAATGCATCAAAGTTCCTCTGTCACCAGCTTAGCAAGAGTTAACCAACCTTTGCCATCTCGATCGAGTGGAACTCTCAAAATTTTGGATCCAGAGCGCCAACCAACCATAATTGAGAGAAAAACACCACCTCTGTTTGACTCCTTCACCACTATCAACCACTGATTCATTTCTTTCATGCTTGCGGAGAAGTTGTGTTTGTCTGCTGCCACTGTTTTCTTGAGCTGAGAACCTAACCAAATCCTCATATTAGAATCCAATAGCACCTTAACCCAAAACTTCAAACTTGATTCAAAGAGGAAAAAACCATCGTTTTAGAGTTCCAAACCCATTATCTTCGATTTTAACCACTATTTGACTATCATCGTCAGATTTCATCTTCAAATCGATCCACCTCAAAGTTGTCATTTCTACTAGTCCATGAACACAAGCACACGAAGATCCGTCTGTAAAGAGAAAGTTCCCGCTCACCACCGTCTCAAATAGTCATTGTTGGTTATAAAAATATATTTTTTTTATTGTTTAGCAAGGCTAAAAATGTCTTATAATTTTGGAAGTTAACTTGGGTTAATAAAATAGTGTTATAAAGTTATAAAAGTAGAAACAAATTAGCCACTATATCAACTACGATATCTAAATTATATATTTTGTGAAAAAATAGGTCTTAAAGGTCATTTTTCCTTAAATAAATATTCAATTAAATTTTCCTAGTATATAAAATAAAATTTTGATTCATCCTCGCCATAAGAAAATACATAAATCCACCTTAAAGGGAAACTTGTTTGTGATACACCTATACTGGAAAAGGCATTTACTATTGCTATTACTACTTTGTGAATTGATTTCCGTATGAATGAGGCTAGGGAACCAGATTATATAATCAGAATAATGTAACATCGTTAAATGAGGTTTTTTACAGCCACATCACTATGGTTACAAAATCTGATTGCAAAAACATGATTTTCTAACATTTTCGTTTCCATAAATGTCTTGGCTATACAATTGAAATAACAAATATTGCATTTTCTTCTCTCTTTCTAGTGCCCTCACTCGTTCACAAAACTCTACACATTTTAGCCCTCACCTTATAAAGTTGGCATTTTTGTGACAAATATAGGGATCACTCTATATGGTAAGGATTTGATGGGCAAATATAGGGGGAACCCAATAAGGGTACGTTTGATGTGGTATTGTTTCAAAATAGAAACCTCTAGTTTCTCTTTCCATTTTTTATACCCCAATCAAACAGAGTTTAAATAATTATGTAATTTCAATTTGTCCGATGGATGGTTTTGCTTACACTGTGGATGAATAAGGAACCTTGTGTATGCACTGGGGTACTTATTTCACAGATAAAAAACACAAACAACAATCCATTTGGACAAAAACAAGTCCTGCCCAAACCACATCAACCCACCCTCCCTAATACCATAATTAAAAAGAAACCCTCTTTACGAAAAGTTTCCTAAAACACACACACAGTATAAAACACTCCCATTTCCTTTGCTTTTAAGTCTCAAATCACAAACCCACCGTCGTCCTTTTTTATTTTATTTTTGGGTCTCTCCAAGATGTGGTCATCAGGTGGTGAAGACAACCACTACATCAAGAACACCACAAACAATTGCAACAACAACAGATTCTACTCTTCCTCGTCCTCTTCCATTTCTTCTACTTCATCTTTCACAAGGTCTTCTTCCTCGTCTTCATCTCAACCCCACTCACCTTTTTCTATCACATCACCTTTGCCAACCCAAAGAAGGAAAACCATGGAAGATGTTTGGAAGGATATTAACCTTACATCCCTCCAAGACAACCCTCCTAGAGGAGGGTACCTTTCAAAACCCAATAACCATACTGCCCTCCAAGGTATGAACCTCCAAGACTTCCTTGCAAGACCTTTTAACAAAGACCAAGCCACAATTGCAGCCAACTCTAACATCAACAGAACTGTCAACCACCTCTTTGGCTCTTCATCACCACCACCTCCTCCTCCACCACCACCTCCAGCATCTCTACCAACCTCCTTGAACTTGAATTCAGGGCCTGATCAGTTCCACTACATAGACAATACCCCTTCATTAGACAACCCCATCTTTGATGCCTTTGCTGCTTGTTCTGTCATCTCTCCATTTAGCAAGAAAAGGGGATCTGAATCTGAAGACAATTCTGGAGATCATAGACATAAGAGGATGATCAAGAATAGAGAATCAGCTGCCCGTTCTAGAGCTAGAAAGCAGGAATGTCAAGTTCTTCTTTTGTTTCACTTTCTCTTTCTTTCTCACTCAACTAACACTTTTTCTCTATTTACCTTTAAACAGGCTTATACAAATACCTTGGAGCAACAAATTATACAGTTGACAGAAGAAAATGCAAGGCTGAAAGAAAAGCAACAAGAGGTAAAAAAAAAAAAAAAAAAAAAAAAAAAAAGAGTCAAAACACAATCATACAAAAAAGAACCATTTCTTTGTTTTACTCGTTTCATGATAAAAAGATCTGATTTGTTTGTATAATGTGTTTTTGTATTGGCAGTTAGATAGAGTAGCCACTTCGGCATCTCAACTTCTCAAAAAGTGCAGTCTCAATAGAACATCAACAGCCCCATTTTGAGAACACATTTTGCTAACTATCCTTTGTCATCGTACTATATAATAGCTTTTTATGAACACCGCAATAGTAAACGAGTTACAGAGAGAGAGAGAGAGTGATGTTTTGTTTGTATGTTTGTGGGGGTGGGTAATGGGGGTCTGTCAATCAATGAGGCAAATGTAGGTGTAGTGGTGGGATTGAAATTTAATGCTATTTATCCCCTCGTATTTTTTGTTGTTTGTATCTATTTTGGTTGTAAGTGAAGAACAAGTCATTTCTGTATGTAAAGAAATGTGAGACACACTTGATCGTCAAGCACTACTACTACTACCAAGTTCTAACGTCTCTCATAATCTCTCTTGTAGCTTTTGCTTCTTTTTTCATTATGCTGGTTTTGATGCAACATCTATTTTTCTTTCCATAATTTTTGTGGTTATCTTTTGTTGGACCAATGTTGGAAAATGTTGGTGGTGATTTTATACCTTTTCTTGATTAAGTCTTCAGGGCCAGTAAAGATAGGGTAACAGCTAACATAAGCCATATGCATAAAGTGATGCTGTGTTCTTTTCATGATTTTTCTCTGAGCTCAGCTGTTTTGATTTTTTGTTTGATTTTTGAAGTGCAATTAGTTTTATGGGGTCAAACCAGGGGGTTTAAACTATAATTGGATAGTAAGATGTAATATGACTAGAAAAATGCCCGTGCAGTTGGCACTACTACATTGTACTTTAACGAAATTATCGAATAATTGAAATTGGGTGTTTCTTTCATTTATTAAAAAAACACTTGCAATGCACGAGTCATCATCATTATTAAAGCTTATTTTTGAGATTTTCGGGGTTGATTATATGGATTTTGGTTCTTAGTAATGTGTTTTTTTCACATTTTTTCATCTAATTCAAGTTCAATGATATCTTCATTCACTGTCTTCATTTAAGTTTTCAACGGTCGTCGAGGTCTACACTTTCTATTAATTTGTTAATCTAAACATTTTCTAATTGACGTCGTGCTTGGTTTTCTTCACACATGATCAAATCAAGTTAAACGTCTTTCTCTAATTTTTTTCTCTATGGGCGCTACACCTAAGTATCTCTTAATTTTTTCATTTCTAATTTTATCCTTACGAGTTTTACCATACATTTACTTTAACATACGCATTTCTGCTACTGTCATCCTATGCGTATATTGTCCCGTAGTAGTCCAACATTCTGAATTGTATAGCATGGCTGGTCGAACAATTTTCTTATAACATTTTTCCTTTTAGCCTTGCAGGCATCGTTCTATCGCATAATACTACTCCTGACGCCATTCCCCATTTCAATCAATCAGTTTTAATTCTGTGATCTACATCTGCTCCAATAGTCTCATTCTTTTGAATTATAGACCCTAGATATCGAAAAGCCTCACATTTCAAGACCTTGACACCTTCGATCTCAATTGCATTACTTCTCCCTCGTGGTTCACACCCAAAGTTGCACACTAGATATTCCGTTTTCGAACGGCCAATTCTAAAACTTTTACTCTCAAAAGTCTTCCACCACTTAACTAATTTCTGACCTAAACCTGCACTAATTTCATCCATTAAGACAATATCATCTGCAAATAACATGCACCAAGGTACATCTTATTGCAGATGTCTCGTCAACTCATCCATGATCAAAGCAAAGAGATATGGACTTAACGTCGACCCTTGATGTAGTCCTACTATCACTGAAAATTTACTAGACATCCTACCTACTGAACGAACACTTGTTACAACCCCTTCATACATATCCTTAATGATATCGACATAACATTTAGACACTTTCTATCTTTCAAACACCCACCAAATTAACTCCCTAGGGACCCTATCATATGCTTTCTCCAGATCAATAAAAATCATATGCAAACTCTTACGTGCCTCTCGATATTTTTCTACAGTTTGCCTAAGCAGGAAGATGACCTCTGTAGTAGACCTACTTGGCATAAATCCAAATTGATTCTCCGAAATTGTGGTTAAACTCTTAAGTCTTTGTTCTATAACCCTCTCCCAAAGTTTCATCGTATGACTCATAAGCTTTATCTTTCTATAGTTCGAGCAATTCTGAATATTCCCTTTTTTCTTATAAATTGGTACCACAATGCTATGCCTCCATGAATCTGACATTTTTCTAGTTTTCAAAATCATATTAAAGAGCTTAGTTAGCCATTGAATCCCAACTTCTCCCAGACATTTTCATGCTTCAATTGGTATATCATCAGGTCCAACGGCCTTCACTGTCTTCATTCTTTTTAAAGTTTTCTCACTTCTGTGGCACTAACTCTGCGAAAGAACACGCGATCTCTCCCTTCCTGTGAAGCATACCCCTCCAAGTTTAACTCCCTACATGTGTTCCATTGAGTAGGTTACAAAAGTAATCCTTCCATCTATCTAAAATAGTTTTATCCTGTATTAAGACTCTTCCATCCCCATGCTTAACACACTTAACATGACTCAAGTTCCTAGTTTTTCGTTCTCTAGCTTTCGCTATCTTGAAAATATCATTCTCCCCTTCTTTCGTACCTAGCCTATTATAAAGAGCACCATACGCTCTCTTCCTAGCTTCCCCTACTGCTCTACTACTCAACTTCTTACATTGCTTATAAAGCTCATAAGACTCTAGGCACCTATCTTTTTGCCACGCCTTAAAGCATATTTTCTTTTTCGCAATGGTTTGTTACACATCCGCGTTTCACCACCATGTCTCCTTACCATAGAAACCTCCTCTTTTGGCCTGTCCTAACTCTACCTTCGCACATCTTCTTATTCGGTTTGCCAAATGTTCAAAAAGATCCGCGCTACCAGTCCTATCATTTGGTTATAGATTCTCACCACCCTCTGAAACTGACTTGCCACCCAAAATTCTCTTTCTAAATCTTTGGCACACATCTCCCTGTAAGGTCCACCACTAATTCTATTGTCTTTCCCGTCAAGGTTCTTATGTTCCAAGATGATAATCTAATCATTCTATCTCTAGCTCTAACCTGGACTAGCTTCTTTACTCGCCCCTGTCCAGAAAGGTGCGAGAACCCTTGCCTATTTAAAACTACAGCCGGACGCTGCTGCAGCGCGCCTTGCGCATTTGTCACTACACCCGAGCGTAGGTACAGCGCATCGCTTATAGCGGGGGACACCTTATCCTTCTGCATTAATCTTTTTGAACCAATATTCATGAAAATGGATGTGATGGGTTTTTTACGGTTGGCTATCACAAGCCTAACACCAACCCTCCTTTTTATCCGGGCTTAGGACCGACCGTTGCAACAAAGAGTAAATTTCAACAAAGTAAAGAGATTTGAAAACCACCACAATGTTTGAGATAAGTTCAACAGATATATGACAAAGAATTCAGTCAAGAAAATCGTAGTTTGAACACAATGCTCACCACAACAAAAATGTCATAAAGCTCATGCTTCAAACGGTTAAAACAAAATCTCATGCTCCACATAGGAAAAATCTCACATAAGCAAGTATCACATCGACCAAAATGGGAAATACTCATATATTTGAAAATATCCAAAAATTATAAAAGAGAGATTTGAATCGTACCTTGAGTTTATTTTCTTTGGTTGCTCTTCGAGTGTTCATGAATGAGTACCACCACCACCATAATGTTTGAGAGTTGCTGGGAGTCGCATGTAGAATGGGTTGTAAGCCTTCAAAGCCCTCAACTCTTGTACCTCCTTCTGAAACCTCCTGTTCTCCTCTGTCAGTGTTCCACAACATCTCTTCAAGTACTCACAGTCCACCTCTGTTTGCTTCAAATTTGAAAATTTCATAGATTTTCATTGAATCAGAACAAAAATACAAAAGTTGAAACACCCATTAAAAGAGATTGACGAAGGTTTGAAAAAACAAATAAAAAAGGTACCTTGCTCATATGTTCTGAAACCAAACTTCTACTTGTCTGGGTCTGAGATTTAGCTGTTCTGAAACCAAACAAATGACAAATGAGATTAGAGAAATTCACACCAAATCAAATAAACATCATAACTTTTTAGTTATCGTTTTCAGATTTACTTATAGGATTGAGAGTATTGTGTTCTTTGAAGCTTTCTTCATCCAAAGCTCTCTCTCTGGATCCATTTCAACACCCAAAGATTCAGAGTCTCTACTTCCTCCACTTCTGTGAATCGAGAAATCCATCTGGAAAGATGAAATAGTGCTGTTTGGAGAGCACACACCAAACCCATCTTCAACCTCCTCATTTGAAGGCAACCGATTCACATCAAACCCCCCTACAAAGATATAACTCAAACAAAAAATCAGCAAATAAGTAAATAAAAATAAGCAAAGAGCATTCACATTCCAGTAAATCACCGAAGCGTAATTTCAAAATTTCACCGAATCGAAGAATGAAAATCAACAAAAAATAAGAAGAAGAAGAAGGAGAGAAAGAAAAAAAAATCTGTTTTGCTTTGTTTCAGATCTGAAGAAGAGGATATCTAAAGAAGAAGAAGGATCTTACCTAGAAGGATCTGAACTCAAACTTCTTCAGCCAGAGATCTAAACTTCTTCTTCAGTTCGGTTCTCTCAATCAGTGAGTTCTTCACTTCGTCAGCCAGGTATCTTCTCAAACTTCTTCTTCTTTTTACCAGACTCAACAGAAGGAGGGACGGAAAGATCTTCAGTGGCGATGGTGGTTGTGCTTTCAGCGCTTGGAAGCGGCTCTGTCTTCCGGAGATCGGGTTAGGGTTTGAGCACTAAGGAGGAGATTTTTGATGCGTTTTGGGTTAGGGTTTGAGGAGTTTGTGTTGGAGAATTTCTGTTGTGTGTGGAAGGGATGAGAAGTTGTAGAGTTGGGGGGAGATGAATGAGAAGTTGTAGAGTTTAGGAATCGCAGAGGAAGAGAGGGGTGGTGGTGTGGAGAGAGTGAGGAGAGCATCGGGGTCAAATTCTTTCATTTAACTTTTGTCATAAACATAAGTTGTTGCCACGTAGGACAAACTCTCACAAAACACTGTTCATGAACAGTAAAAAGCCCATTTGAATTGTAAGATAGATCGATTATATATGAGACATTGAACATATATATGGCATAGGGGTCGTATTTTTATTATATTTTAGAAGATACTACTTGGCCCATAGTTGTTTTTAAATGTTTAATAGATGTACGTGTTTTCTCGCGCATGCTTTGCATGTAATTGGGGAAATTTGGGAAAAAAAAAATTCAACTATAGATAAAATTTTGTAAAAGAGCTGAGAAAGTTAAGGAGAAGGCCAAGGATATGGAAATCTATTTGACAATTAGTTTCCAACCTCAAAATGATTATCTTCAACCACAAACATGCAATTTTAAGTAGTACTTGAACTATCTTTCCTAACCTTCGTAATTATTTTTATTTTTATTCTTTTCTTTTCTGTATCAAATGCGATCAAAAATAGAAAATAAAATGCTTGAAAGTGTCTAAATCATGGGTTGCGACTTCATCTGGGTGGAAATTACATCGACCAAAAATCAACCATTGACTTGAAGCACAGGACACAAGTAATTGTCAATTTATTTGGTTTATGGGAGATAATGTGGACAACCCCGCAATACTGAAACACTTGCTAAATATCCATGTTGTAAAAATTGGCATAGGCGCTGGGTGGATTGGAAAAGCTAGATCGAAAAAAAAAAAAAATTAAAAAAATATTTTTTTAAATATATTTTTTCATATTTATCTTGAAATTGAATTAGAAGTAATTTATGTGCTATTGCTGCTTATAATTTAAAAAAAATATTGCCTATGCTTCAACTAACTTCTAGTTGCAAGTCCCTGCTCATAGTCCGCTTGGTGATTTTTTAGAATGTTGCTAAACATGTAAAAACTTAAATAAGGTCTCTATGTATTTTAGGTTTAGTTTTAAGGTCTTCGAGTTTCAAGGACCTCAAGACATTGAAATAGTCTCTTTAAGAAATACCAGGGCGGATATATTTATTACTTTTTAAAAATGGATAATAGTATTTTTTATTTAAAATAGCTTATTTATAGTTTATAGATAATTGAAGAGTTTCAAATAAATTATGTTACTTGGATGTAATTATTTAAGTTATTAATCGGTGATTAATCATAATTCGTGGTTTGATCAAATTGAATTGGGTGAAATCGATTGTATTTTAGCAGATTCCAAAAAATCAGCGATAAATCGACGAGTTACCGATTAGTCAGCCCAGTTGACTTGTCGACTTATCGGTATAATTTATGTTTATTGATATAACTTATATCGATTTATTTATGAATGATTGAACGCAAATTATTTTTACTGATATAACTTAAATATCGATTTATTTTTTAATGATTGAATGTTAGTTTTAAAGTTTACATATTGCTATTCACTTGTTACTTGTGCTATTGTGTCGTGTTGGTTGTTATTGAACAAGTCTAGGTACTTGTAAAATTAAATTCAGCTATAGATTAGTAAGATTTAAATTATATATTAATTTTAAAGTAGATCAATTAATTTCATTTAATCGTAATTCCGTCTTGGATTGTGCTGCGACTGCTTTCTGATTAAACTGCATAGGTAATTAATGAATATTGAAAGGGATAAATAAAAAAAAGTTAGAAGTAAGGGGTTTTTTTAAATAATTTATAGATAAAAAGTTAAAAGAATATTTTTTTAAATATATTTTTCATATTTATTTTTAAATTGAATTAGAAGTAATTTATATGCTATCGCTGCTTATAATTTAAAAAAATATTGCCTATGCCTCAACTGACTTCTAGGTGCAAGTCCCTGCTCATACTCCGCTTGGTGATTTTTTAGAATGTTGGTAAACATATAAGGTCTATGTATTTTAGGTTTAGTTTTAAGGTCTTCAAGTTTCAAGGACCTCAAGACATCGAGATAGTCTGTTTTAGAAATACGAGGGTGGATATATTTAATACTTTTTAAAAATGGATAATAGTATTTTTTTATTTGAAATAACTTATTTATATAGATAATTGAAGAGTTTCAAATAAACTATATTAGAGATTTGGATGTAATTATCTAAGTTATTAATCGCTGCATTAATCGATGATTAATCATAATTTGGGGTTTGATCAAACTGAATTGGGTGAAATCGAGTGAATTTAGCAGATTCTGAAAAATCTGCGATAAATTGACGAGTTACCGATTAGTCAACCCAGTTGACTTGTTGATTTATCGGTATAACTTATGTTTATTGATATAACTTTTATCGCTTTATTTATGAATGATCGAATGCAAATTATTTTGATTGATATAACTTAAATATCGATTTATTTTTTAATGATTGAATGTTAGTTTTAGAGTTTACATATTGCTATTCACTTGTTACTTGTGTTATTGTGTCGTGTTGGTTGTTATTAAACAAGTCTAGGTACCTGTAAAATTAAATTCAGTTATAGATTAGTAAGAATTAAATTATATATTAATTTTAAAGTAGATCGATTAATTCCATTTAATCGTAATTCAGTCTTGGATCGTGCTGTGACTGCTTTTGATTAAATTGCATAGGTAATTAATGAATATTGAAGGGGAGAAATAAAAAAAGTTAGAAGTAAGGGTTTTTTTTAAAATTTAAAATTTTATTTTAATAATTTATAGATAAATTTGAGCGCCTAGGAGTGTAATTAATGAATGTTTACAAGAATTGGGTTTAAATATAAATAACAATAGTATATAATTAATGAATATTGAAAGACTGATTTTGATTGCAAATAATATGAATTTAGAAGGGTTAAAAGTGTAAAAAAAATGTAATAGTATTTTCAATTAAAAGACAAAAATATCTCTAAAACTATTCATTTGTATGTTGGTTTTACATCTAATTATTAAAAATATGAGAAGGCCAAAAAGGGAGTGAAAATATGAGTTGGAGTCGTATTTTTTACTATTCACTTGGGGAAGTGGAGTTATATAATTTGGATTTTAGGTTTAGCAAACCAACACAAGCATTTAGCTAAAATATTATTTGTTTATCTTAATTAATTTGAACACATATTTTCAAATTAAATTTAAATATTTATCTTAAATAATTTGCAATTTTAATCTTATATTTTAGTTATTAGACTTGTTTGTGATTGTTAAATTATCGATGACTTGTTCACAATTTGACTTAAAATATTATATTCAATTTAGTTTAATATATATAATGTGTTTTTTATAATTGTACAGATAAATGCTAAGTATTAGATTAAATTCATGATGAATACAATTATAACTATATATATTTTTTTATTTTAGTATTTATTATAGATATTAGGAGAAATTTGTAATCAAATTATCGATTGAAAGCAAAGATTGTGATTTCATTTTTCAAAGTAATTGTGGATATGTGGTCTCTTGATTTAAAAAAATATTTTATTATATATAGAAAAAACGTAAAAATTGTGTTAGTCAAATGTATATCAATATATGGGACAAGTAAAGTACAAATAAATTAACTAAGAAATACATGAAATGAAGCCTATATATAATTTTTTTTGTTTTTTGTTTTTAGTGAGGCTAAAGAGCGAGGAAACCGACGAGGAAACGAGCGAGGGGAGGGAGGTGGCGGGGTGGGAGCCGTTCACCTCGCTTGGGATGTGCGCACAAACGGCTCCCACCCCGCCACCTCCCTCCCCTCGCTCGTTTCCTTGACATTTAGAATTCCTCCTTTTTTTTTTTTCATTCAGTATTATTTGTATCCATAGTGTATATGCATATTGGAGACAGCTATGCTACTGTTAGACAATACTCTGATGGAATTAAAGATTATGACCTTGATGGCTCATAATCAATCAAATCGCATCAGAAAAGCAATACAAATTTTGAATACTTTGATGACCGATAGGAGAAGCCTATAAAATCGCATCAGAAAATCACTGTGCCCTTTGCACGTGAGCCCATCACGTGCACCTATTTCAGCCGTCGATTAAACCAATCAAACCGTTCTTTTTATCCACTAACTTATAATTAAACACCTCCCCTTCTCTCTCTCTCCCTCTCTCCACTAACTTCTCACAAATTAAATCACTTAATCTGTTTCTCTCTCCCCACCAACTTATTATAAAATAAATCAAATATAGCCTATTATAAATTAAATCACATTTTTTTACCAAAATTTACACAATTCAATATACATATCGAAAAAAATTAAATGGTCTAAATTTAATAGAACATGCATCTCTAGATAAATTTAACAGTCCAAATTTAATATTATACTAATCTCGAGAAAAATTTAATGCTCCAAATTTAATGAAACACTCATATTAAGATAAATCTGATGGTCCAAATTTAATATTACAATAATGTCAAAAAAAATTCAATGGTTCAAATTTAATAGTTCACACATCTTTAGGTAAATCTAACTGTTAGATTTTGGTTAAAGATCAAATCGTTGGATTGTTCTCGAGATACTTGCTTAACTATTTAGATTTTGGTAAAAGATCTGTAGTTAAATCTAACGGTACAAATTTAATTATGAACTTATCGCGAGAAAAATCAAATGGTTCAAAATTAATAGAACACACATCTCTAGGTAAATCTAACGATCCGAATTTAATATTGCACTCATCTTAAGAAAAATCTAACGGTTCAAATTTAATAATTCATACATCTCGAGATAACTGCATAATTAAATTTGTACTGTTAGATTTAACTAAAAATCTTTTACCAAAATCTAAACGGTTCAACACGTATGTCGAGGACAATTAAATTTGGATCGATATGTTTGTATTATTAAATTTGGACCGTTAGATTTTTCTTTAGATGAGTGTACTATTAAATTTAAGCCGTTAGATTTACCTAGAGATGTGTGTTCTATTAAATTTGAACCATTTGATTTTTCTCGCGATAAGTGCATAATTAAATTTATACTATTAGATTTAGCTAGAGATCTTTTACCAAAATCTAAACGGTTCAACACGTAGCTTGAGGACAATCCAACAATTTGTTATTTTACCAAAATCTAACGGTTAGATTTACTTTGAGATGTGTGGACTATTAAATTTGGACTGTTAGATTTTTCTTGAGATGAGTGTAATATTAAATTTGGACCACTAAATTTACCTTGATATATGTGTTTCATTAAATTTGGACAATTAAATTTTTCTCGAGATTAGTGTAATATTAAATTTGGACTGTTAAATTTACTTAGAGACATGTTCTATTAAATTTGGATCATTTGATTTTTCTCGAAATGTATGTTGAATTGTGTAGATTTTGGTGAAAAAAATAATTGAAAAATGTGGTTTAATTTCTAATAGGTGATGTTTGGTTTAATTTGTAATAAGTTAGTGGAAAGAGAGAGATTGAGGGGAGAGAGTGTGTATGTGAGTGGTTTAATTTGTAATAAGTTAGTGGAGAGAAATGTTTAATTTGTAATAAGTTAGTGGAGATAGAACCGTTAAATTGGTTTTACCTGAATCCGACGGCTGAAATAGGTGCATATGATGAGCTCATGTACATAGCGAGCCCCCCTCAATCCCTCCTTATTGGACCAAACGAAGTGTTTGTCGAAAATTACAATTTATCATTCAGAAGCATCAGGTCCACTTAGGGTGTGTTTGGTTGCATAAAATCCTATGCCATGAAAATCCATGAGGGGACCCCTATATTTTAGCCTAAATTGATATATCACTCCATATCCACCATTTGATTTTGTGATCAATGGTGAGAATGAAAGTCATATGAACATGAAATCCATTCCTTGGTCCCCTAAAGCATGTGATTCTCATGTTCATGAGACTTCAATTATCACAATTGATAACAAAATCAAATATTGCATGTGGAGTTATATCTCAAATTAGCCTAAAATATAGGGGTCCATTTATGAATTTTCATGACATAGAATTCCATGCAACCAAACGCACCCTTAGATTACATACCTGGGCGTGGGTTGTATTGCAAGGCCATGTAGGGAACAAAGCTTCCTTTCCCAGCATTTCATAAACAGTTGTTTTGGGATTCATCTTGAGGTCCCAAAATCTGCACAAATTTATCTTCCTATAAAACACAAAGATGCACATGTTAATATAACCTAATAACATAAAACTCTAGTTGATTTAATGAAAACAAAGGAAGAATAGAAACATACCGTGATCCATAGCAATTTCCCTTTGTCTGTGATGAGTTGGATCTTCCGATTAATTCAAGCGTATAACTTTAGAGTTTTTGTTGAGAGGATACATAAAACAATATAGAAAATCAATTTCTTCACGCAATCCCGATATATCTAAATCCCTAAGACAAAAGAAGCTTCAACAAGATCTTTCATTTCAAATTTCTTTGATAGAAATCTCTTGGTTTCGTGCAACATGTCTATATTATTAGTGGCAAGCAATATGTCGTCAACATACAAAACCAAGAAGATATGCTTACTCCCACTGAACTTATAATACACACAATTATCAATAACATTTGTTTCAAAACCAAATGAGACAATTATTTGATGAAATTTGTAGTATCATTGACGGGAAGCTTGTTTGAGCCCATAGATGGATTTCTTTAGTCTACAAACCATATTCTTTGGGTCTCCGATCACAAAATTTTCTGGTTACACCATATAAATTGTTTCATCAATGTCGCCATTGAGAAACGATGTTTTAACATCCATCTGATGTAACTCAATGTCAAAGTGCGCAACAAGTGCCATGATTGTCCTAATTGAGTCTTTATTTTACACCGGAGAGAAAATCTCTTTATAGTCGATGCCTTTCTTTTGAGTGAAGCCTTTAGCTACAAGATGAGCCTTACATTTTTCCATGTTACGAGTGAAGCCTTTAGCTACAAGATGAGCCTTATATTTTTCTATGTTACATTTTGAGTCCCTCTTGGTTTTGAATATCCATTTATAACTGATAGACTTTGTATTTTCAGGTAATGGGACAATATCCCAAACTTGATTGTCTTGCATAGACCTGTACTACTCATTCATAGCATCTATCCACTTTTGAGAGTTAGAATCCTGCATGACTTGATGTAAATTGATTGGATCATTTTCCACCAATCCATCATTTTCCTCATGTTCTTGGAGAAAGACTATATAATCATCCGAAATAACACTTCTATTTTCTCTCATGGATTTCTTTAATGGCATTTGATCATGAGATTGTTGAATTTGTTCTTCTGGAATATTTACTTTAATTTGAGCAGGGAGTTGTTCAACATTGTCCCGTTGAGGTTCCAGATCTGCTTCTTGATCAATGACAGGTATTGGAACATGTACATTGTCAAAAACCGTAGTAGGAGTTGAAATCGATTCCTCCTCAAAGACAATGTCTCTTACCTTGTTTCTCCTCCAAACTCGACATCCTCAAAAAACGTTGTTGTCCCCGTTTAAAAGATGGACTTAATAGTGGGATTATAAAACTTGTAGCCACTTGATCACTCAGAGTAGCCAATGAAGTAGATGCTCACTGTTTTGGAGTCCAAATTCTTTTCATTCGGCTGATAAGGCCTTGCTTCAGCTAGACACCCCAAAATGTGAAAATGCTTTTGACTAGGTTTTCTGCCTGTCCAAAGTTCATAAAGTGTTTTGGCAGCTGCTTTAGTTGGTACTTTATTAAGGATATAAGTTGTTGTCTTTGGTGCTTCTCCCCAGAGTGATTCAGGTAAGGTAGAATGACTGATCATACTCCTTACCATGTCCTTAAGAGTTCGGATTCGTCTTTCAGCTACACCATTCATGCTAGGTGATCTCGGCATGGTGTACTGTTGGACGATTCCACAGTCCTTTAGAAATTTAGCAAATGGTGCTGGACGTTGTTCACCTGAACCGTCATATCTGCCATAACACTCACCACCACGGTCAGACCCGACACTTTTAATTCGTTTGTTGAGTTGGTTCTTAACTTTGAAAGCTTTGAACATGTCCAGTGACTCAGATTTCTCATGAATGAGATTTAGGTACTCATAGCGTGAGTAATCGTCTATGAATGATAAAAAATATTGTTGACCATTCCAAGAAGCCGAAGGGAATGGTCCACAAATATCTGTGTGGATTGATTCTAAGACGTCTGAAGTTCTGTTTGCACTCAATCTCCTTTGTTTGGTCTGTTTTCCCTTGATGCACTCAATACAGACATCAAAGTCTGAAAAATCAAGAGAATCTAATATGCCATCTGACACAAGTCTCTCCATTCTCGTTTTCAAGATGTCCCAATCATTTGTGCCATATTTAGCTTACGCTTAGTACCACGTGATTCCACATGCAAGGTTTCATTATATGTTGCAATAGGGTCAAGAAGATATAGGTTATCAAATGCACTTAATGAACCAGTACCAATAATGTAGAAATTTAATGAAAGACTAAACTGATTATTTCCAAATGAACAACAATATCCAAATTTGTCCAATAAGAAAATAGAAACCAAATTCCGTTTAAATGACGGTACTACAAAAGTGTTTTTCAGTTCAAAATAACAACCAGTTCCTAATAGTAACCTAAAGTTTTCTATTGCTTCCACTTCTACCGATTTTTCATCACCCACCCAGATGCGTCTTTCAGCATCATTTGGCTTTCGGTAGCTAAGACAACCCTGCATAGAAACACTTATGTGAGTAGTAACACCGAAATCTAACCACCAAGTGTTTCTAGATACTGAAGCTAAGTTAACCTCAGAACATACCAAAGTAAGAAACATACCATTTTTAGCACACCATGCGTGATACTTGGTACATTCTTTCTTTAAATGTCCAAGTTTCTTACAAAAGAAACAACCCTCATTGTCTTTCTATTTCTTTGTGCTGGACCCTTAGCAGCTTCATTATCCTTCTTTCATTTTTTTGCCCTTATCTTTAGAGATGCTTGCAAAGTAAGCACTTTTCGTTCTGTCTTGTTTCAACCTGTCTTATTCTTGCACAGAGTATGAAATGAGCTCATTAAGAATTTATTTCTCATTCTGACAGTTGTAACTGACCTTAAACTGACTGTATTGTGGAGGAAGTGATATCAAAACTAGATGCACGAGTAAGTCCTCAGACAACTCAAGCTTTAGTGCCTTTAGTTTTGAAACAAGATGAGACATCTCCATGATGTACTCCCTAATGTTCCCTTTGCCTTTGTACTTCAATGAAATCAAGCTAGCTAAAAGCGTGCTTGTTTCAGCCTTATTGTTTTTAGCAAAACAATTTTCAAGTTCAGCAAGGAACTCATTAGCATTGGTCACCCATTTGGATATTGCACCCCTAAAGGCTTCTAGAATACCTCACTTGATGAGCATGAGACTCATGCGATTGGAGCGTTCCCACTTTTCAAAGTATCTCCTGGCATCAAGAGTACTTGCATCTGTAAGAGGAGTGGGTTGCTCAATCCTTAACGCAAGGTCTAAATCTATATATCCAAGAACAATTAACATGTTCTCTTTTCATTCCTTGAAGTTTGTCCCATTAAACATGAGAATATTATTTACACCAGCAGATATACTAGTAACAGACATAGTAGCTGTACAGAGAATAAATTCAATAAATAACATGTTCACATCATCATTCAAATTGCATAAACTCTAAATTCATACAATAGGTAAATAACAAACCATATCAAGATACCTAGCACAACATTGTTATTTAGTCTTTGGACTGAAATATCAATCTATAAGTAATACTCTTCTTACACAACGCAACCGACCTAATATTATGCATTTATTTGGACCGACATAATAAAAGCATGGTAAACCAAACCGTATCACATATTCAAGACTATGGATTATCCGGTCAAAACAATCTTCCTTTGAGTCGATTGTTTCACATGGATTTAGCATGCTCACTTATTTAAAATTAACAAAGTTTTTCAATAGTGGTTACTTTGCCAGCCAATTAGTTAAATTGTGTAAATTTGAAATAAGGAACACAATAATGATACATGAAACAAAATTATAATCTTCGTATAAATTTGAAGTATGAACCAAATTATCACCTTAATACAAAAAAATACGGGTATGAATAAATGTAGTCCCAATTATATAAAATATGTAAGCCCAAACCAAGACCCATTAGGTCCAAATGATCCAACAACAAAACAATATTTATCAACAGGCCCAATAACATAACAATATTTATCAACGGGCCCAACAACAAAATAATATTGATCAACAGGCCCAATAGCAAAATAATATTTACTGCATACATGCCCAACAATGAACAGTCACCACGGTCCAACAGTGACCATGGCCCAATAGTCACCAGGCCCAATAGTGGACAGTCACCATGGTCCAACAGTGAACAATCACATCTGACTTTCAATTAACTGTTGAATCATTTTTTTTAATCATCTATTTCACTGTACGATTAAAAAAAAAAAAAAACTAGAAAGGGAAGGCCATTGGACCGGATGATATACCATCTATTTCACTGTACATGAAGACAGGGAAGGCCGTTGGACCGGATGATATACCAATTGAAGCATGAAAATGTCTGGGAGATGTTGGGATTCAATGACTAACTATGCTCTTTAATAGGATTTTGGAAACTAGAAAAATGCCAGATTCATGGAGGCATAACATTGTGGTACCAATTTATAAAAACAAAGGGGATATCCAGAATTGCTCGAACTATAGAGGGATAAAGTTTATGAGTCATACGATGAAACTTTGGGAGAGAGTTATAGAACAAAGACTTAGGAGTTTAACCACGATTTCGGAAAATCAATTTGGATTTATGCCAGGTAGGTCTACTACGGAGGCCATCTTTCTGCTTAGGCAAACTGTAGAAAAATATCGAGAGGCACGTAAGAGTTTGCATATGGTTTTTATTGATATGGAGAAAACATATGATAGGGTCCCCAGAGAGTTAATTTGGTGTGTGCTTAAAAGGAAGAAAATGTCTCAATGTTATGTTGATATCATTAAGGATATGTATGAAGGGGTTGTAACAAGTGTTCGCTCAGTAGGTGGGATGTCTAGTGAATTTGCAGTGACAGTAGGACTACATCAAGGGTAGGCGTTAAGTCCATATCTCTTTGCTTTGGTCATGGATGAGTTGACGAGACATCTGCAAGAAGATGTACCTTAGTGCATGTTATTTGCAGATGATATTGTCTTAATGGATAAGACTAGTACAGGTTTAGGTCAGAAATTAGTTAAGTGGCGGGAGGCTTTAGAGAATAAAGGTTTTAGAATTAGCCGTTCGAAGATGGAATATCTAGTGTGCAACTTTGGGTGTGAACAAAGAGGGAGAAGTAATGCAATTGAGATCGAAGGTGTCGAGGTCCCGGAGTGTGAGGCTTTTCGATATCTAGGGTCAATAATTCAAAAGAATGAGGCCATTGGAGCAGATGTAGACCACAAGATTAAAGCTGGTTGGTTGAAATGGCGAATGGCGTCAGGAGTATTATGCGATCGAAGGATGCCTGTAAGGCTAAAAGGGAAATGCTATAAGACAATTGTTCGACCAGCCATGCTATACGGTTCAGAATGTTGGGCTACTACGGGACAACATACGCAGATGATGACAGTTAGCAGAAATGCGTATGTTAAGGTGGATGTGTGGTAAAACTCGTAAGGATAAAATTAGAAATGAAAGAATTAGGAGATACTTAGGTGTATCGCCCATAGAGGAAAAAATTAGAGAAAGACGTTTAACTTGGTTTGGTCATGTGCGGAGGAGACCAAGCACGGCGCCAATTAGAAAATGTTTAGATTGGCAAGTTAATGGAGGGTGTAGACGGAGGGGATGACCGTTGAAAACTTGGATGAAAACGGTGAATGGAGATATCATTGAGCTTGGATTAGATGAGAAAATGTGGGAAGATCGCATTGCTTGGAGAACCAAAATCCATGTAGCCGACCCCGAAAATCTCGGGAATGGGCTTTGATGATGATGATGATCTATTTCACTGTACACCGAATTGTAATATATGTAATCTATTTCAATAGTGAACACAATTACAATATATAATCACTGAATATAATTGCAATGAAACAATGAATACAATTACAATGAAACAGTGAATACAATTGCAATGAAACAGTGAATACAATCGCATGAGCCAATGGTGTTATGATCGAGTGGTTAGGGCTGTGTGGGTTTATCCCCCACGTTCTAGGTTCGAGACCCACCGGCGACATAGTTACTTTCTTACGGTGTTGACCTGTAGGTCGCACCTTGTTGATAGGTTATGGGATCCTATAAAAACTCAGCTCGCCTTCAAAAAAGAAAGAATACAATCGCATGAATACAGCTAGTATCACTGTAATATAATTGCTAATAAAATAATAGTATCATAGTGTAGTAGTGAATAGTGTAACAGTGAATAGGGAATCAACATAATCGCAAACAATTGCAGGAATTGGATTGTGCCATGATCCGTCACATTTATATAGCACTGTAATAGTGAAAATGAATCTATATATAGTCAAAACTTAAAACTCTTTATATACTGAATAAAGAGATACATGAGGGTATCTATATATCACTGTTTATATCACATGTGAAACAATTAGGTATAAAGAGATACATGTGGTTGATATCCTCATGTGATCTATATATCACTGTCACAGTCCTATATATCGATATAATATAAAGTTGATGCTTTTTTATGTTTTCACATGGAATCAACAGGAGTTGCTATGATACCATTTGTTGATATAATCTAATAACATAAAACTCTAGTTGATTCAATGGAAACAAAGGAAGAATAGAAACATACATTGATCCATTGCGATTTCCCTTTGCCTGTGATGAGTTGGATCTTTCGATTGATTCAAGCATATAATTTTAGAGTCTCTGTTGAGAGGATACAGAAGAACAATTTCTTCACACAACGCTCAATCGGGGACCAACCTCATATTTATAACACTAAGGTATAACTTACGGGGTGTAAATTTCCAATTCTGCCCCTCATTGAATTAAAAATTACATCCTTATTTACACCATATTATTTAATAATACCTTATAGTCCAACACTCCTATTAGATCACATATTTGGTGAACTACACTTTAAGATAACAATACACATTGTATTACATATGTGTGCCCACATTATTGGATTTTTCCAACAACACATTCTTCAGCAAAGGGGTTATTCAACAATTGTTGCCATTTGGAAAACAGAAAGAAAAACATAAAATGGAATTATAGTACAACTTATATCCAAAGAAAAACACGTTTGCAACATAGCTCCAATTGTTTTGGATGCACCTGACTGTGCTCAACCCGCGTAGAGCAAATCTGCCACAAGAGCGAGCACATATCTCACATATAATCTAAAAGTATTTAGTTTACTCGACAAAGCAATGAAGCAACCATCAAAACTACTTCAATCGTGAGGTTTTCAATGATTCAAATCAAGTGTGTGCCCCAACAAAATGGTTCTATACATAAGTGCAAGGTGTGCTACAGGATGAACAAATGTCTCACTAATACATTCGGACTAGTGAATAAACGAAATTGTGATCAATGAAAGTAACAAAATAGAAAATAAACGAAAGAAACTAATAAAAAATAACTTTTATTCAATCAACCTAGGAACAATGAACAACCTACGCCCATATTTATAATTAATTTACCTTCTAAATCAAACTTTAAACCTAATAGGAAACCATGTGAGAACCCTAATTGGAATCTCTATTATAAAAATAATAGAATGTTTATTATTACTAAAATATTATTATTGCTGATATTAATAAATATCCTAATTCCATCAATCTTCTCGAGTTGAAGAAACTCGTCATCGAGTTTAAAGTTGAAGAAGTCCAAAGAAGATAAACAGTCACGGTGAGAACACATGGTGAAGTGTCCTAATAGAAGTCAGGGACATTCTAAATGGCGAGGAAACGGGCGAGGGGGTGAGTGTGACCGCTCATCCCCCTCTAGGTGCGCACCTGTGCCCTCGAGATGCACAACCTCGCTAATCTCGAAGGGAATGAGTGGTAATACCCACTCCCTCGCCCCTTTCCTCGATAGCTAGAAGGGTTCTAGAAGTCGACTCTAACCTTCCCTTTATAGACGCTGGCACTCCAAAGATTTTGGCATAAAAAATAAACTCCAATCTGAATACTTATCCACTGCGTTATGGTAAAGGTGTGCCCAAATTGTGCCATAAAATTGGATCAATAATATGTTTCGCAGTGGTACAAAAATGTGCTAGTGACGGTTAATAACAACAAAATCTGATCCGTTTGGTGGTACAAATGATTTATGAGGAGGCAAATAGTCATAGGGGTTCAAGGGCAAAGTGAAAGTAATGGTTAGGGACTGAAATAGAATTTGTAACAGGGACTGAATCATAAGTTGAATGCAGGGAATGAAGAAAATAGAACTTCATTTTCTTCCCCAACCTGACTGCAACAGGGGGGAAATTTGGTGCTGCGATCAATTACGGAGGGGGTTTGGATGGAAGGAGATCGATGGCAAGAGGAGATTGGGTCTGGGGAGTGTCAGCAGAGTTGCGATCGGAATTGGCAAAGGTCGATCAAGTTGAGTTTATGGCCGCAGGGTCTATAGAAGTGTCGACAAACTCTGATTACAATTGGGAAGTGTCGGCAGATGTGGCTGTTGATTGATTGATGAAATTTGTGGATCAGGAGGACGATCAAGTTGCTAGCGGTGGTGGGATGGGTGGACAGAGGAGGTTCGGTTGAATGGCGACGGTGCCGCAAGTCGTCCGACCAACTGAGGTTGCATAGGGGCCTGTCAATCGACATGGTGACGCAGAGACTTGGGTGACTGATCGAATGAGGAGGATTGGATGGCAGGCTGCCCAGTAGATGCACCGCCCTCGATGGTGGTGGCTGGGGCCTCCTATTTCATTGCCAGTGGCGGTGGTTTTTGTTGGGTCTGATCATGTCCTTGTTTATTGTTGCTCTTGAGAGAAATTCTAAGGGCGTGTTTGGTTAGCCCATTGATCGTCGTAATGTAATGATTTGACCATTACAATGTAATGGGTTAAAGGCATTTCTGCGTTTGGTATCACATAAAATCATCGTAATGGTCATTCCCATTACAGATTTGGTTGTAATGGCTATTCCTACCCCCTTATGAATGGTCATTACCATTCCCATTGTAATGGTCAAAGTTAAATAATGACCATTTTTATCCTCCTCACCCTCTCCCATTTTAACTAAGTGAGGGTATTTTAGAAAATAAATTTTACATTACCACCTTATAATTTTAAAAGTATACCAAACATACATATTCTCATTACCATTCTCATTCTCATTATTATTACCATTTCTATTACCATTCTCATTCCCATTCCATCGAATAACCAAACGAGCCCTAAGTGTCGAGGAAATGAGCGAGGAAACGACCGAGGGAAGTGAGGTGGCGGGGGTGGGTCACTTTTGTGCAGGTTGCCTTTATTGCTGCTCTACCCTACATTCCGAAAAAAGAAGGGCATTTTCACAAACTCTTTGTGCATATTTATCACAATTTCTTCATCAGTCATCTTTGTTTTTTCAAAGTGAACAAAACGATGAAAATCATTTAGACTAGTAAATAATAAATGAAATTGCAATCAACAAGAGTAACAAAATAAACATAGACGACAAGCAAACGAAATAAATAAATAATTTTTATTCAATCAACCTGAAACAATGGACAATCTACACTTATATTTATAATTAATTATCTTTTAAATCAAATTTTAAATTTAATAGAAAATAAATATGAGATTCATAGTTAGAATCCCTATTACAAAAATAATAAATTGTCTAATATTGTTAAAATATTACTATTACTAATATTAATAAATATTCTAATTCCTTCACTCACTGTCATCATTACCAAATATTGTAATTACAAGCTCGCTTGATGCCAAATGCATTGAACCAACTAAATCGAATATCGAACGCATATGAAGGCCTTAACATGGAAATTTGCTATATATCATTATCAGATAAAACTGCGAATTCGATCACATATCTGAAGGACAAGACTGCATATTCTTTATCTGTCTCAAGCAAGCAAATAAGCAAACTAAAGTATATAGTAGAAGCCCTATAAATAATTATACAATCGTCCTAGTAGAGTAATGTCATGCATGCCAGATATGTGAGTAGACCACTTGGAAGTTAATGGGTTCAGTTTGAATATTTTAAGGTAGGGCTAGACAAGTTTGGGTAATCGGCCCGAAAATTAAAAATCGAAAATCGGCCAGAAAATTTTAAACCCGCAATTATAAGGCCCGAGACCAGACTGAGTTGACTGGTTAACCAAATTCCGGGCCGATCTCAGTCCAAAGTACAAAGCCCAACTGAATTTGATAAAACCCAAAGTGACCAATTGATCCATTTACTATAAACTATTTAGTAAATTGATAAAGCCCAAAGTAATCAATTGTAAACCCAAAATAATTCATTCTAACATGAAGAAATACAAAAATTCAAGGTAAGCAAGTGTTAATGTATGATACATGAAGAATACCATTTGATAAACATGAACAATGAAGTTGATAGACATGAGGCTCACTATGTATGGAACAAGAGGCACAGTGAATTCAAGTGTTGATAAACATGATTCTTGATACACATGACTAATCACACACACAACACCCATACAAATACAATCACAGACTCTGTTTTCAACTCAAAATAGAGTCCGTTTTCAACTTTTCATTACAATCACAGAGTCTGTTTTTTGTTTTCAACTCATACAAATACAATCACAGAGAGAGAGTCTGTTTTCAACTCAAAACAGAGTTTGTTTTCAACTCATACAAATACAATCACAGAGAGTCTGTTTTCAACTCAGATTTTGTTTTGAGTCTCTGTTTTCAACTCATACAAATACTGCAGTAGTGTTCGCACAGGGAGTCGAGGAGGAAAGGAGTGCTGTAGCCGAGGAGGAGAGCAGTTGCACAGGGAGGAGAGGAATCGAGGAGTCGCATGTTGAAAGTGAAAGTAGCCGAGGAGAGGGAGAGTAGGGCTCAGTAAATTAACTTCTATTTATTCATACCCGGGCCGGGCTTCAAAAATGGTAACCGAGGCCCGGACCAGAAACATCGGGCCGGGCCTAGTTTTAAAACCAAAAATTAAAACATAAATAAAAACCCGATCCGAACCGACCCGATCGGTCCGATTGTCGGTTCGGTCTGGGTTTTCAGTCTGAAATGCCCACCCCTACTTTAAGGAGTCAGACTGGCAACTTCTAAATGGTTAATGATACAATCAACCAATGAATTCTCACTTATTATTCCTTCCATTACTAAAGTTGATTCGGTCAAAATAGTTAACACCTACGAATTAAAGTAATGTGATTGTTGAATCATCAGAACTACTTCGATATTTCATTTTATATTCCTATTCATGGAGTCTTTATCAATCCACAAGGCTATAACTCTTTTATTTATTTATTTTGAGCCATTTTTTCAATTCCATTATTTCAATCCTTCACGCATTCTCTTCTATATGCCATGCCTAACTTCGTCTGTTTATTCATTCGTTTCAGACGAAAATTCTCACTTATTATTCCTTCCATTACTAAAGTTGATTCGGTCAAAATAGTTAACACCTACGAATTAAAATAATGTGATTGTTGAATCATCAGAACTACTTCGATATTTCATTTTATATTCCTATTCATGGAGTCTTTATCAATCCACAAGGCTATAACTCTTTTATTTATTTATTTTGAGCCATTTTTTCAATTCCATTATTTCAATTCTTCACGCATTCTCTTCTATATGCCATGCCTAACTTCGTCTGTTTATTCATTCGTTTCAGACGAAAATTCATGGTGTGGTAGGTAGAAAAGAAATAAGATATAAATTGTTTCTATATAATTAGTAAATATCTAATATCACATATACAAAATACATGTCTTCCTTCCATACCGTAAACCAAACATTTGGATTTTCGATTCAATTGGATTTTGTAATATTTCTTTGAAACATGCATAAGAATTGGTTTATAGCCATTACATATGCTTAGGTTGACTCCCTAACTCTTTATTTTTTGAAGTTTCTAAATTATTCGTTTGCTTTTCTTTATCATTATTCAACATAACTACAAACGGATGAATTCTGTAGTATGAATCAAATAACTACATGTCAATTACCATTTTGGGTTCCAAAATTTTCATAAACTGAAAATTTCTTATACTCTTTTATTTAGCACTAGGCCACTAACAAGGTGGAATAGTAATGCAAACTGATCCTCATCCCAAAATAAAAACCCTGGATGTCTCACATATATGATTTGAGGAATTTCAGTTTCCATGAAGATCTGGAGATTGGAGATTCCTTCAAATTGGTTTTCCCACTCTGCTCAAGACTTTATAAGCAAACAACTTCGTAGACATGCAATTAAATAGCAAGGTAAAAATGGCTCTGTCGATAAAAATGGCTCATATCAGTTGGGCATCCAGTAACCACCTTTGCCGTCTCATAAGAAGGTAAAAATGGCTACGTCTACGCAGAATGCATAACTGCTGTGCACTACAAGACTATATGGTGAACTGGAGCTTCTTTTCTTTTGCCAGCATTTCATAAACAGGGCTGTTTGGGAGCTCCTTGAGTTCCTGGAATCTGGATAAATGCATCTTCGTAGAAGCAAAATGATGCATATTATTCAGCATAGAAGCAAAGGTGGTGTCTGGGGCATTAATAAAAAGGGGAAAAATTAAAAATGAAAACAATAGCATGTAAGTTTTCAGCATATGCTGAAACATTTTCAAATACGCTTTAGGGTGTGTTTGGTTGCATGGAATCATGTGCCATTGAAATTCATGATGGGACCCTTACATTTTAGGCTAAATTGATATATCACTCCATATCCACCATTTGATTTTGTGATCAATGGTGGAAATGAAAGTCCCATGAACATGAGAATTCCACTCCTTGGTTCCTCAAGGCATGTGATTTCCTTGTTCATGAGACTTTCATTCCTACCATTGATAATAAAATCAAATGGTGGATGTGGAGTGATACATCAAATTAGCTTAAAATATAAGGGTCCCCTCATGGATTCCCATGGCATAGGATTCTATGCAACCAAACACACCCCATATCCACCATTTGATTTTGTGATCAATGGTGGGAGTGAAATTTCCATGAACATGGAAATCACATGCCTTAAGGGACCAAGGAGTGTGATTTTCATGTTCATGGGACTTTCATTCCCAACATTGATCACAAAATCAAATCGTGGATGTGGAGTGATACATCAATTTAGTCTAAAATGTAGGGGTCCTCTTATATATTTCCATGACATATAATTCCATGCAATCAAACACACCCTTAATTTCTAGGGAATGAGAGAACAAATATTGACCATATCTATTTTTCCACCATGAGTCGAGGGCTAATAGATACAATGTTTACAGGCAACATTTAAGATTTAGTTTATTCTCAAGGGACTAGTCTTTACCAGGAGAATTCTATCCAACAAGTTAAAAGCAAAAACCTATCAACCATTGAGTTTCAGTTCATATGGTTAATTTGGAAAGGAAAAGAAAAGAGAGCCCCCTTAAAGCTTCACGCTCTGTGATTTTGTTAGCAAAAATTCATCTCACCTATAACTTAACAGATTAAGTAGCCCGAAAATTCAATAGAAATAAACAGTATTTAGTTAACTCAATAGAGAATTGGAGCAACCACAAATTCTTATTATTTGCAGAACGGTCTCAATGATTCACATCAAGTTTACGCCCCAAAAAAGTAGTTCTATTAAGGATAATTGCTGTCGAGGATGTTGTTTAATAAAACATAAAAACAAGTTGTGTTACATACCTGGGCCTTGGATGTATTACAAGGACATGCTGGAACTGGAGCTCACTTTTGCCATCATTTCACGAGCAGTGTTTGGATCTTCTTGAGGGCCTGAAATGTGCACAAATTTATCTTTCTAGAAACAAAATGATGCATATTATTAGGCATAGAAACAGCGACTTTATCAACAACAATTGTGATTCGGAAAATAAAAGAAAGATAATGAAACAAGGGTCCAGTGGTACCTGATGGAAAAACACGTTTCAGCAAATAATCCATTTTGTCAAAATGCATGTGAATTTCTTTTGCAGAGTAAGATAAGTTCGACCTGCACAAGGCAAAGAATAAGCATATCTCTCATACAGGGACTAATAGATGATCTTTCACTGGCAAAAAATAATTACTCTCAAACCACAAGGCTTAATTTGGAAAGAAAAGTGTTGAGTAGTAAACATCCTTATCTCACATACTAACAGTGCAAGGCGTTAGACATCAAACTTCATCAGAAATAAGTAGTTTTGAGTCCAGCAGATAGAGCAATAGAGCAACCATCAATTGAAACTTTCGAAAATTTCTCGTGATTCACAGTCAAAGTCGCACACTATATATTTTGTCCTCGAACGACTAATTCTAAAACCCTTACTCTTTAATGTCTCCTGCCACCTATCTAATTTTCGACTCAGACCTTCATTAATCTCATCAATTAAGACAATATCATTTGTAAACATGCACCAAGGTACATCTTCTTGCAAATGTTTCGTCAACTCATCCATGATCAGAGCAAAAAGATACGGACTTAAGGTTGACCATTGGTGTAGTCCTACTGATACTGAAAATTCACCGAATATCCCACCTACTGAGCGAACCCTTATTACAACCCCTTCATACATATCCTTAATGATATCGACATAACATTGACACTTTCTTCCTTTCAAACACCCACCAAATTAACTCTCCGAGGACTCTATCGTAGGCTTTCTCCAAATCAATAAAAATCATATACAAACTCTTATGTTCCTCTTGATATTTTTTTTATAATTTGCCTAAGCAAGAAGATGGCTTCCGTAGTAGACCTACTCGGAATAAATCCAAATTGATTCTCCGAAACTAAGCTCCTAAGTCTTCGCTCTACAGCCCTCTCCCAAAGTTTCATTGTATGACTCATAAGATTTATCCCTGTATAGTTCGAGTAGTTTTGGATATCCCCCTTATTCTTATAAATTGATACCACAATGTTTTTCCTCCACGAATTTGACATTTTTCTAGTTTTCAAAATCCCATTAAAGAGCCTAGTTAGCCATTGAATCCCAACTTCTCCTATACATTCATTACACCAAATTAGCATTTTTGTAACAACCCCCAAAACAGTATAACTTTTGAAGTGTAACAATCTACCTAACAATTTTACACATTTTCACAAACAAAATGATAGAATAATTGTATCATCATGAAGAGTATGGTCATAAAAGTGATACTATTCATGGTGATCCAACTTATTGTATCATTTTTTTGTGTTGCCGTTTTTCAATTTTTTGACTAAATTTAGTTTTGACTTGAAATTGTTTGGTAGATTGTAACATCTCAAAAGTGATATTGTTTTGAGAGTTGTTACAAAAGTGCCAATTTGGTGTAGTGATTTCCACGCTTCAATCAGTATATTATCCGGTCCAACTGCCTTCTCTATCTTCATTCTTTTTAAAGCTTCTCTTATTTCTTTGGCACTAACTCTGTGATGGAACACGCGATGCCGCCCTTTTTACCCTTCCAAATTTAACTCCCTTACATGTGTCTATTTAGTAAGTTCCAAAAGTAATCCCTCCATCTAAAATGGCTTTATCCTGCATTAAAACTCTTCCATCTTTATGCTTAACACACTTAACATGACTCAAATCCCTAGTTTTTCGTTATCTCGCTTTAGCTATCTTGAAGATATCATTCTCCCCTTCCTTTGTACCTAGCCTATTATACAAATCATCATATGCCCTCTTTTTAGCTTCCCCTACTTCTATACTACTCAACATCTTAGCTTACTTATAAAACTCATAAGACTTTAGGCATCTATCTCTTTGTCATTCCTTAAAACATTTTTCTTTTCCGTATGGCTTGTTGCAAATCAGCGTTCCACCACCATGTTTCCCTATCACATCCATCTCCTCCTTTGGTTCTAGAATCTCCTAACCCTCTGTAACTGACTAGCCACTCAAAATCTTCTTTCTAAAATGTTGGCACACATCTCCTTATAAGGCCCACTACTTAATTCTCGACCTAACCAGTCCTTTAGCAATACAACTCCTACTCTTCAATAAATTTATTTATTTTCTTATAAAAAGTGGTTTTCTTCTCTTAACGGACACAAAAAAATAATTGGAGACTTTGATTGTAAGCTATTGGAGAAATGGTTCAAGGAGAAAGTTGTAATTTTTTATTAAAAAGTTTTATGCAATTTATTTTTCTAGAATTGTTTTCTTCCCATTTAATATGCTAGCTAATCCCTATCCTCTCAAGGGAGGGATGAAACCACCATGATTGAAGTGAGAGCATGTCTTATTTTCTTGTTTATTGTTTAAGAGAAAATTCTTTAATATAGTCTAACAATCAACTTATATTAGTTGGAGAGTTGGAGCCTTGGAGGAATTAGTTTCATGTCTATGTGAGGCTAGATTATTTTCTTCTAGTTTTGAATTTCTAAAACAATATAAGGTGGATTCTTTTTGTTTGCATTAAGTGGCAATTCATTGAATGCTTATTACGAGTTCATTAAAAGAGGAAATTAATAGATCATGTTAAGGTTAAATTCTAGGATTGAATATAAGAAAATAAGGTTTTCTTAAATGGATCCAAGGTGGTAAATTCTTTTCCCTTGAGGATTCACCATCATGATTAATCCAAAATTTCTTAGTTCTTTGTTTTTTTTCTCGTCCCCATTTCATGCCCTTAATTTAGACTTCACACTTATTTCTTAGGATTTTCACCTGTTTGGTCAACCCCTACATAACATACCATTATGTTAGACTTTAGTAGTGTTTTGTACGAAATTTTTTGTATTGGTTAGAGAACAACGACGACAATATGATTCCAAGAATTCTCAATCAATTACTTGGTTAGTTAGGAATTTAGCTTGAAGACTTAAAATCAAGATCAGTAAACTGGGACTTCTCATTATTTATTTACTTTATTATTATTATTATTGATGCGTCCAAAATTCAGTCTCCAATAAGTAAAACCTGCAAAATAAATGTTAGATTTCCAAAACCACCTTTTTGGTGGTCGAAGGTACTCTGATGCTTAAATCAGTAACTCAGTTGGAAATG
This sequence comes from Berberis thunbergii, assembly GCA_003290165.1. NCBI lineage: Eukaryota > Viridiplantae > Streptophyta > Magnoliopsida > Ranunculales > Berberidaceae > Berberis > Berberis thunbergii. The sequence goes on from QNQO01001477.1 coordinate 110,439, forward strand.
GAGACAAAACTGGACATAACTCGGTAAAAATTGCATACCTTTGTCGAATGCTCCTCTTACCTTTTATAATGGTCCTTGTTAATTCCTTGTGTGACTTAAGCATGTGAGGCGCAACGAGGGGAAAGTTGTTTTGTATCAGTATTTTCATTTATGAAGATATGTCCGCTGAGGCGTAACTCCCTCCACGACTCTTTTTCTTTGTAACGTTCATCCCCCTCAAGGGAGAACTTCATCGGGTCTGGATTTGTGTCTCTGATTACATTTTATTCCGATGGGCCCTGTTTGGGATTTCATTACTGGATTCGTTTTCTTTGGGCTTTATGAATTGGCATGGTCTTGGTACTTGATCCTCATGATGGACGATCTGTGCCACACGTGTGGTTGTGATGGTGATCTTATTTGATGTATCATAAGCTACTCCCCCTTTAGTTAGTGGGTATGCTAACGTGGCCACTAACTCGGTGACGGTTGGACTTTCGATTTTATCATTGATTCACATTTAATGTTGTTAGCAGCTTTTGGTGAGTTGGTATTCGATCTCTTGTTCGTTCGTTCATTTTTCGCTTGTATTTTGGGATTCCGTGTAGTCATCATATCTTGCACGTCGTATTATGAGCAGTCTCTTCGTTGCTCGGCTTTAAAAAATGAGGTGTGATTGATTTGTCTATCTCTTTACGCTATCTTTGAAATTAGGGTTTATTTTCATTTCTCCTTATTCGTTTTCCTTGCTATTTCATTCCTTAATGATGTTTGCTGGCAATATACTAAGCGGTGAAGCGTTTGCTGCTTGTGAAACTTACTTTTCGCCCAAGAAAGCTTCTCAGGCGACATTGGACGATGTTTATTTTGGCTATAATTTTCCATCTGACCTCGAGATCATTCTACCTAGGCATAACGATAGTCCTTGTTGTCCAAGGTCTGGGTATTTTGCACTCTATCCATGCATGTTCATTTTCGGCCTTTGATTCCTAGTTCCAGAGATGTTTTGAGAATATCTAGATTTTTTGGGCATTCCTCTTGTTCAAATGAGTCCTAATGGTTGGAGGGTTATGATTTCTACTTATGCGAGAGCCATTTTCTCTGGCATTCCCTTGACTGTTAGGGTTTTGCATTCGGTGATTGGTCTGCTGGTGACCAAGGACATTTGATTCCTCCGTTCTCATGTCTGTTTTGGGAAGCTCAATAATGATATCAGATATTGGTCGAGGTTCTGGTTTTATGTTTTTGTCAGCTCTGGCTATTTCAAATTGCGAGGCCGTCTGATTGTGCGATCTTTCCGAGTCCCTAACAAACGAAAGGATCTGCAGTTAACTGCGGAGGATCAATGATCAATTCTTGAAGCTTCATGTGTTTCTCGTGGAGGCATTTCTTTCTTAGGACATCTTGGAGCGTAGTGGCTTGTACGATATGAACAAGGCGAAACAGGCTTTGCTCATTGAATCCAGTGATGATGAGATCGCTGCTCTGCTGATGTTAGTGATGTTAGCATTGATTGGGAAGTGAGTTCGAGCAAACATGTTACGGATCTCGATGCTCTTGTTTGCATCAGTGTGACTTCTAGGAAGCGAAAACTCCCAAGGCTTGCTAGCTCGTCGAAGCAATTGTTGATAAATCATGGTCGTGTTTTAAAGAAGAAACGACTTTTTACTCGTGGTGTTGCTCGGACTGCACCTCATCCGAGTTCTTTTAATAAGGAGGTTGTGAAAGAGGATCGCTTATCCCTCGAGGAGGTTGAGGAGATGAACTTGGCGCTGGAGAGGAGTGAAAAGGAAACTACTCGTCCGGTGGATGATAATGAAAAAGGCTTTTTTCGCCTATGGTGTTCCCGACGTTTCTGAATGGTCTAACAACGACCCTCGGACTATCGATGACAGGATGCTCCAGCTGACAGTGGAACAATCTAAGGAGGTCGTTGACCGTGGTAAGAGTTTTGAGGTTCTTCCTTGATCTCCTTCCATTCATGTTGATGATGCGGCTGAGTTGGAAAATGAGCTCTCTGTTGAGAAAGTTGGCCATGATAAGGCTTTGCGTTATGTGATTGAGCAATCTGTCAACCGTAGAATTGTTGAAGGGCGGGTAGAGCAATCAATAATTGCGCTTGATGAAGTTAAGTCGGACATCTCTGCCATGCTGACCACTGCCGAACGGCAGCTTATTTTCACTAGGAATGAGCTTGCTGCGACAAAAAACAAGCTGAAAATTGAGGAGGCGGAGGATTGAAAAAAGTCGTTGACGAGCGGGTCAAGCTTCTTGACTATATTGAAGGGCTTGACGTTGATTTGTTCGAATATCGTCATTTAGTCGATCAAGTCTTTGAGAATGATGACAGTACTCCGGATCTTTCAAATGGTCTTGTAGATGAACAATTATCATTTCCTCACCCTTTCATCCCGGCTTCATCTACTCTCGGTGATGAGAGAGCCTCGTCTCCTCCTGCCACTGGTGTTGTTGCTTCTCTGCCATCAGATGCTCTTGCTGCCTCTACCATATCTTCTTTGAACTTTTTGTTTTCTTTTCCGGAAGTTCCATCTCCTTCTCCAGATGTATAATCTTCTTCTTCGAATGTGACGTAGTGATTTTATGAATGATAAACTTTCCTTTTTGATAATGTTGTATTGCCTTTTATTTATTTTTCGCTTTGCGCGCTTTCTCTTTTAGGTCGTGACTCGTCTTGACTTATTGTATATGATACTTGTGTTTTCCTCATCAAGTCGTTTGTAGTATAGTGGTAAGTACTGGTGATCTAGGCTTATCCGTATTTCTGTTTTTACGCTTGCTTGTCGACCATCTGAAGTTTTATTTCTTTGTTCTTGCCAGTCGAGGTAATTTCCTCATTCAGATCCTCAAGTATTCGTTTCGTGGTCGAGTGTGCTGGTTGCTCCAAGAAATTTATTGTATGCCAAAATGTTCCGTGTTTCGAAATATTGGCTGGTTTTGTGAGTGAACTGACTCGTACTTTTTACTTTTAGGTTCATCGTGGTAGTCGAAGTAAGTCGTATTGTGTATCTCCAGCTTTCGCTTCTTGGTATGATATTTTGATCGGTCAGAGGGCCTCTACGGTTGCATTTTGACTTGTGTGTCTGGATTTCTTGGTCCGATATATAGGGTTGAATAGGTTGACTCGTTCGTCCTTGCCTTGTTGATCTGACGCGTTAATAAACTTGTGGTTTTTCCGAGTATGTTGACTTGTTCCTTATTGCTTATTTGGTTCGACGTGTTAGTCGACTCGAAGTTTATTTGAGTAAGTTGGTTTGTTTGTCTCAACTTTACTTCGTTGGTCCGACATGTTAGCCAGCTCGAAGTTTATTTGAATAAGTTGACTTGTTCGTCCCAACTTTTACTTTGTTGGTCTGATGTATTAGTCGACTCAAAGTTTTATTTGAATAAGTTGACTTATTCCCAACTTCAACTTCGTTGGTTCGACGTATTAGTCGCCTCGAAGTTTATTTGAATAAGTTGATTTGTTCGTCCCAACTTTTACTTCGTTGGTCTGACATATTAGTCGACTCGAAGTTTTATTTGACTAAGTTGACTTGTTCGTCCCAACTTCTACTTCGTTGGTCCGATATTCAACTCAAAGTTTATTTGAGTAAGTTGACTCGTTTGTTTACTTCATGGTTGATCAGACCAAAAGTTATGTCTTGACTCATACGTCCTGACCTTTTGTTTGTGGCTTGGTATGTCAGATGCTTCTCATTGTCTGGCTTTGATGCCACAATTTTGGGCATAAGATGGAGAATTTTGAACTCGAAATTTTATTGATAATCCCGTTTCGGGTGTTTAACAATCTATAGTAGTAGTAGTCACTCATTTCTCATAAAGTTGCTCGATTTGTTCTGCCTTGAGTGGTCTTAACGTTTTAGTTGTAACTTCTTTCTCCATGATTCTCTGTAATTTTTGTGTTCGTAAGTTGTCGTGAGGTAGCTAATAAACTCAAAATGCTTCTTAATTGAATCATTGGGTGTGTGTCATTGACAGGTTGGTTCGGACGAGCAGAATAGAATGTAGTCCTAAATTGTCCAATCATGCTCACATCAGTACCTACTGTCAATGCTTCATTCATCAATTCATAGAATTTATTTGCATTGTCTTCGTTGCTAGTAATGCAGGAGGCGTTGTTGGCCTTGTCATGGATGATGGTCAAGCTTGTAAGCTTCTTCGGATTTTGTCAGTTGGTTGGCTCCCATTTGAATTGTCAATTTTCTCCGCGCTTCTCGTTTGTGAGTTTTCATATTGATTTATCTGGTCTCGTTTGACAACGTTGGCGCTTCTAGTTCTATATAGATCAGCTCAAGTGGGAAATGTTATTGGTTGTCTCTTCGATGGGCTTGACTGGTCGCTTTCTCCGACTACGCAGTGTAAGGCATATATCAGCTATCTGGGTTGTTCCTTTGATCCCATGGTGGTGTTTGCCTTTTCCTTCCATTTGGGTTGTTTATCAAGTAGCCCGTTGAATTCGTCGAGTCATCCTCTTTGAACCCAGTGCTGGATTTCATCTTTCAGGTTGTAACAGTCTTCAGTGTTGTGCCCGTGATCTTTGTGGAAAGAGCAGTATTTGCTCTTGTCTCGTCCCTCTGAGTTTCCTTTCATTTTGAGTGGCCAGTTGACATCTTCCCATTTTGTCGTGTTTCAGTATGTTCGCTTAGCTAGTCTTCAAGGTCGTCTATAGTTTGCATGTCTTTTTTCGCCACTCTTGTCACTCGCTCATGTCTGGGCCTTGTTGATTGCGGCTTTTCGGATTCTTGCTGGTTGAATTCAAACCTTCCATTAGTTCGGTGCTTCTTTGACTGAACGTTTTCCTCCCGGGGTCTGTCATCTATTCTTCTTTCTTGCCTCTTTGAATGAGCTTCCCTTTCAGATTCGTTCTTCTTCCTGGCGATTATCATCACCTCGAGAGTGATGTCATTTTTGAACAATTTTCAATATAATCGCCATGTTCTTTGGGGGTTCCAGGTTCAGAGCATCGAAAAAGGGTCCTCTTTTCAGTCTGACGATGAAAGTAGTGATGGCCGTGTCGTCGCGACATCCATCGATCATTGTTAACTCGTTAGTGAAACGAGTAACATACTCCCTTATTATCTCATCGGGCTGTGAAGCAAGTAGTGTGGCCCCTTTCTCATCCGTTGATTTCCGATAAACCTCGTAATGAAGGCAATAGCCAATACCTGAAATGAATCTATTGATCTTGGTGGTAAGCTGTTGAACCAATTCATTGCTGTGAAGGTGAGACTTTTCATAAACGTTCTGCATAGGATGGATTTCGTGCTCTCCTTCAATGGCATCATGTGGTGAAAGTGTCGTAAATAGTCAGTTGGATCGGTGGCACCATCGTAAGCTTCAAACTTTGGTGGGGTGAACTTATTTGGCATAGGAATCACCATGAGTGCGTCGGAGAATGGTGGTCTGGTTAGTTCATATAGTACATTGGGATCTGTGACTCCGATCCTAAATGTGATTTCAATAGGGTCCCGTCGCTCTGGGGGTTACATTTTGAAGTGGTTTGCTGCTTTCGAGATTTTCCTATAAAGGTTCTGCAAGAACTTCGTTGACTGAGTTTTGTTGTGGTGGCGCTCAGACGGGGTCGGCAGACTACACATGCTCTTGGGTGAATTTTTCCATCATTTTGATCATACGATCCATCTGGACCATGAGTAGGTCTATACGAGGGTGGTGGCGTCTATTTGGGATGCTTGAGCCATCACGTGCTGCGATTTTCCGTTGTCGGGGATGATTGGCCCGGTGTTCGTTGCTGGGTTTGAAGTGTGTACCATCGGCAGTGCAGCTTTTCTGGTAGGAGGATTGGTTTGATTGTTGGCGGATTGATGGTCTGTGGAGTGTTCCATTTGTTCTAAGGGTTCCTTAATCGTCCATGGAAGTTTGCTATTGTAGACTATCTTCTTGAAAGGAAAACTTGTCGTTCCCCACGGGCGGCGTCAAACTGATGCGTCCAAAATTCAGTCTCCAATAAGTAAAACCTGCCAAATAAATGTTATATTGCCAAAGACCACATTTTTGGAGGTCGAAAGCACTCCGATGCTTAAGTTAATAACTCAGTTGGAGATCGAGACAAAACTGGCCAGAACTTAGTTAAAATTGCATACCTTTGTCAAATGTTTCATTTACCTTTTATAATGGTCGTTGTTAATTCCCTGCGTGACTTAAGCATGTGAGGCGCAACGAGGGGAGGTGTTCTTTGTAATAGTCTCATATTTTTATGAAGATACGTTTATGGAGGCGTTACTCCTTCCGCGACTTTTTTTCTTTATAAGGTTCCTTCCCCTTAGAAAGAACTTTATCAGGCTTGGATTTGGGCCTCTGATTACATTTTATTCTGATAACTTTGTTTGGGCTTTCATGACTAGATTCATTGGCTTTATGAATTGGTCTGATCTTCGGATACTTGATTCTCGTGATGGACGATCTCTACCATGCGTGTGGCTGTAATTATAGTCTTATTTGATGTATCATCAATTATTATAATTTCTACATGTTGGTGTACAAATTTTTTATCAACCTAAAGAATATCTACTTTCAAAAGCTTTACTTAGCAATATAACAAGAGGGAAGAAATGGTAATGCAATAAAATAATCACCCTTGAAGTCTCATTTGTGTTTGATTCCAAAGAAAATTTGTGATGGGAAAAGAAGAAATAGGAGACGAAGTGAAAAAAAAATTTCTTCTATCTTGAGGTTGAAGATGACTCTATTTTTGGCAAATATTTTCTTAACTAACCCCCTCAGAAAATATTTTCTACAATTTTGTAACAAAATAAAAGGACAGTGATATCACAAAATGCATGTTATTCATTCTCTCTTCCTCATTCCTTCCTCTTCCTTTTCAGTTTCGGCAAATTTTCTTGGGAAAATTTTCAATGAAATCAAACACACTCAGTCAAAGAATTTCACTCTTTATGCGAAATTATATCCGGTTTCTTTCACATAGTGAAACACATTCTGAACAAATATCTTCCATACAATTAGTTTTGATTCTACTTGAGAGAGCAACAGAGCAGCCAAATGCTTTTGATTGGAAAATTACTTCAATCACGAGGATTTATAAGAAGAATTGCTACCCAGGAAAGTGGGATTCACAAGCAGGATTCAAAATCATCATTACCAGCTGTTATTCCAAGCAGCTGCTGTCATAACAAATGTTAAGAACTAACAAAAGTAATCTAAACGCGGTATCAAACAACATATATGTATGTGGTCTTAACATAATCCTAATGTTTCATCAAGTTTATAATATCCAAATCCCTTTGATATAGACGAAATGTGAAGTAGGAAGAAAAATATATGATTGATCCTCACTGTGAAATGCTATATTATCATTGTTAACAGACAAAAGTGCAAATTCAATCACATATCCAAAGGACAGGAATGCATAAATATGTCTCTCGACTCTTCAAACAAGTAAGAGAGCAAAATGACATACTCAGTACATAGTAGAAGTCTTATAAATGGTTGTATTGATCATCCTCCGATGCATGCCTCATATGGAGCTGGACATGCATCAAGTTAAAGGCTCTATCACTGATACTGGTAAATTATACTGAACATACAAAGTAAGGTAAACTATTATAGAAGGTGTAGTGTCCATAAGATAGTAATCCAAAAAAATTCTTTGTTAAATTGTACCCTGAAGGCCTAAACACATGAAATAAATTTTACATAGTTGTTAAGATTTGTGTGCATCTTCATCTGCTAAGGAATGAAAATAGAAAAATAAATTCATTGGATGAGTAAGTTGTACCTCTGGCCACACTGCCTGTATCAGTATTTTCTTTGTAACTTGCATTACAATCCAATCAATCTGTTTGAACGAGAAATTTGGTCAAGGAGAGATTAAGTACTGTAATTTTGTCAGGTATAGTTATAGCAATAGATGATACAACAAGGTAGTATTTTCACAATAGACTTGTCCAAAACACTGGGAGAACATAATCATAATGGGATTCTCCATGAAAATAATTAAAGAATGGAGATGATTATTCTTATTCATCAGGCAGGTACAGTTTTGAGGATAAGTGAACTTTAAGCAGACAAACTTGATTGTATATAAATTTTACGATTGTGTTTTCACAAAACCTCTCAAGGACATATCAAATTATCGACTCTTCCTGAAGGCCCACTATTAAAGCTCGCATAAAGAAGTTCCATTCACAATCATTTATACGTGGACAGTAACCTTTTATCAAAAAATTCAAACTGAAAATGCACACTAACTAATTTATACCTTCCTTTTCCCAATGAAAAAAAATGGAAAACATGTATCTCAAATAAGTCTATCCTTCATCAAAATAGTTATGTCGAAATCACTACATCTGAAATGCAGACTAGTTTGCTGGTGTGGGGTTCAGGAGGTGAGGATTTCACAGACCCCTTGAGACAAGCTGCCCGCATTTCATCACATACACACAAAGAGATCCAATCAGGACCATACCCCAAAATGTATCAGCTAAATCTCAATCCACTCCAATCCCTATGCGCTCAGTCAATTACATCCTGGTGCATACTTATCAATTCAGGGTTCATTCCACTATTGCATATCTACCTTATACCACTACTCATAACGACACAGCACAAAAGTGTGATTTACAAGCAATGTTTCAAAGCCTAAATTGTCTAAATTTTTTTTTTTTCACTATCGATGGTACAAGTAGTCTTGTCACGGTTTGTAAGGACAATATCAACAACCAAAATTTAGGATCAGATACAACAAGAAGAAGATACTAACAAATTTCACATGAATTAGCAGCCAGGATTCACCATTTTACATGTCTAAGTAATTGCATGGATTCGGTCAGGCAAATATTCGAACACATGATGCCTCTTCTTCTGTAACATTATTATTATGGGCTTTAGAAATAAGAATATGTGATTCAACAACGTTCACAGTGGAAAGATTGTTCCAGCAAAATGAAACTGAAACAGAAAAAACACACACAGAGATTGAGAGACATTACAGAGACGAAGACCAAGAAGACGAAGACGAAGAAGAGTGTTGTGTTTTTTCTTTGTGGCGCGTCAAGTCAAGTATCATGTTTTGCCTGGCAGTAAATAAAGGGAGCAGTCGCTATGTGCATCCACAATTTGCACTTACTCCCGCCACCACCAGCTAAGTTTCACCACCATTCACTGGAGAACGCAACTTTTTCAACTCCCGACACCGAGTATTCTCGCTCACCTAATATTGTCTCACACTCTCCCATTTTTAATGATCAAACCATACTTTGAAGCCTCACTCTCACTTAAGTTTCTCAATCTCGTAGCTTGGTGTCATTTGGTGTAATTGTTGCTTGACGTCGGATAATAGGATTCATTATGAAAAGTTTTGAATTAAAATGTGTAAAAAGCACACTAACTCTTAGTTAATTTGGTCAAAACATGGCGCTTGTAAAATAAATGAAGCTCTTAAACACTGCAAATATGACGTTTAGGTTTGGAAAGCCTCAAGAGTTAGAAAGTTAGCGATTTTGAGTGGTAGTTTTAGACTTTATACATGATTTTTTAATTTTAAGTTTTTATGTTTACATGGTTTTTACTTATGTTGTTGCTTCTTTGTTCTTGTTGGTGGAGAGCAACTCTCTACAACAACAAAACACATTATAGGATTTAGGAGAGAGTTTTTCGGCATTGTAACTGTGATTAGTAGAGTTTTTCAATTGTCTGAGTTTCAATAATCAGCAAACTCGAACATAGCTCTATCTTTCAATCATGTTATCACCAGGGGCGGACCCAGGATTTTAGTCGAGGGGGGGCGAAATGGAAAATACTTATTAGTTGGTAACAGTAGTTATCAATGGTAAAGCCAAATTTTTTTTTATCGAAGCTAGTAACTAATAAAAAAAATTCAACTATAAAAAATACAATGCATATATCAAATTGGATCCAAGTGTAGTCCATTTAAAGCCAAAATAAGGTCACTATAATTGACTCTTTCAATCTCGACGATTGAATGTGGATGAGCTATTATAATTTCGATCACGCCGCTATGGTGAAATCGGTAGACATGCTGCTCTTAGGAAGCAGTGCTAGAGTATCTCTGTTCGAGTCCGAGTGGCGGCATCTTCGAAAAGAAATAGAATAAATCCTATAATGAATTCAATTCCAAATTTACATTCTAGGTCATGTAATTAACACTTGGACTGATATCATCAACCGTGCTAATCTTGGTATGGAAGTTATGCATGAACGTAATGCTCACAACTTCCCTCTAGATTTAGCCGTTGTTGAAGCTCCATCTATAAATGGCTAAGACTTCGGTCTTAGTGTATACGAGTCATTGAACTTGCAGGAGAAATACCCACCATCTTTACATAACAAGAGTTGGGGTATTCCTCCTGCATTTAGTTTGAGTAGTTTTTTAATGACATCTCACAATAAGCATTTTTCGTTTTTCTTTCTTATTCTATGCAACTTAAGTCAAAAAGCATTGCTACAACTATAAATTATAGCGGGGATTTTAATTTTGAATTCTAGATTTTCATACTTTTTTGTTTTGTGTAGTTATTTGCTCTACTCTAAATGTAATTTCTGGATTTTCTCAAAATCTTTTAATTGTTCTTCCTATTTCTTAAGGGTTTCAGTTTTTTTTAATCAAAATGTAAATATATATATATATATATATATATATATATATATATATATATATATATATATATATTTAGAACCAAGATTACATATTCTATTAATTTTCTATACAAGTAGAAAATTTTTAATTATTTATCTTATCTTATCTGTTAGGGGAGGGCGGATGTAGCCAAGTGGGTTAAGGCAGTGGATTGTGAATCCACGATGCGCGGGTTCAATTCCCGCCGTTCGCCCATAATATCATTATTTACAAAGTCAATAAAATTCAATCAATGCAATAGGATTTATGGCTACACAAACCGTTGAGAATAATTCAAGATCTGGTCCAAGACCAAGACAGACTGGTCTAGGAAGTTTATTGAAACCGTTGAATTCGGATTATGGTAAAGTAGCGCCCGGATGGGGAACTACCCCGTTGATGGGTGTCGCAATGGCTCTCTTCGCGGTATTCCTATCTATTATTTTGGAGATTTATAACTCTTCCGTTTTACTGGATGAAATTTCAATGAATTAGGTTCATAGGAATTGCGAAGTACTGTCTTTTCAATCCAAAGTGAATCACTTAGGACTAGGATTTTTAGGTCATTCCGGCAGTTTGACAGTGAAATTGCTTTGTTTCGGTATTTCCGGAATATGAGTGTGTGACCTTAGCAAAGAGCAAACAAACATAATAACTAGAATATATAACTAATATCACAAAAGAGTTTGTCTAGGAAGCCAGACTTTAAAGTCATTTTTTAGCTAGACTAGAGCATTTTTACACATTTACCCCATTCTCTTTAAAATATAACCACAAACATTATCCATAGAAGAGATAGAAATGTAAAAAACTTAAAACCTGACCAAAAAGTAGCTATAAAGTCTGGTTGTCTAGAATTGAGAATCACAAAATAATTAGGATAAGTTCTAGGTGAAGTTAAAAAAAAAATTGAAATTTGCGAATCTAATATGATCATAATACAATTTCAAAGAAAAAATAGTTTATATGAGGCTCAAATTTTATACGAGTTGGCTAATGGTATATATTTCCATTGAATTCTATCGTTATTATTTTAGATATTAATTTTAAATATTTTTTGTTAGGGATTTAATATCACTTGTGAAAAACATTTCATTTCTTTAATGTTAATAAATTTTTATTAAACTAAACATTTTTTAATGTTTGCAATTACTAATAAAATTGCATTGAAAATAAAATAAAAAATGCACTCGAAGAGTATCGAACTCAGGTCTTTTACCAAAAGTGATAAACCTCCAACCACTACACCAACACAAACATGTTTAAAACATTTCATACACAATTATCATATTGTATTCTACATTATATAATCGATTTTTTAAGACTAAAATATATATACTAAAAATATTTTAAAAGTTGAGGGGGGGCAGCTGCCCCCCCTCGCCCCTTAGTAGGTCCGCCCATGGTTATCACCGTTCAATCCACTTGGTCTTTCTCATCCAAATCCATGTTATCCCATCAATTCCATTCATCTTATTACCCTTTATCTTTCTTGCCTTTGCCTTTCATCAACATCACAAAAAAAATTATGACCATTTCTTCCATGGCGAAGCTCCCTGATTTATATTTTGCTGATTTTCTGTTCTCACTCTTGTTTGTTTTCTACAGATTTCCGGCATTATGTGTTCTCGTTTTATATTTTTCTTGGTTTCCCCCTCTAACAAACACACACCCATCACCACTCTCATCCGTCATGAACATCTCTTCATATCATGAATCTCAAAACAGTAACTCTATTAATCACAATCTAAATTACAAATCACCTCCTTTCCCCTTTCAACACCCACTACATGCTTATACCATGTCCTCTTTCAACTATGGTATGTGCTCAAATATTTTTCAACTCCATCGTTATTTCTCCGTTATAATGGATTCCTTTGGTTTACACATCACTTCACTCCCAAAACAAAGCCAATAAGATCTATACTACCCCTCCATGCCCATGCCAATCACTATGGCTCTACCCCTCGCACATTTTCCATGAAAATCCTTTCAAAGACCATCCTCTACCCTGTAGCAACGAGATGCAACTGATCTTGACAGTCTACAAGATGCTCTCTGGTGTAAATAATTTCGATCATGGAATGCATTCTGACCAGAAAAACAAGGATTTCCCATTCCCTTACACAGATAGCTACAACACACTTCACAATCTCTCGAGGTGATTGAGTTCTCAGATACATATCAACTGTCACATTGACAGGAGATACAATCAACTCCAGATCTCATCCTCTCCAGTGTTCATGGTGAGGTCAAATTATAGTTCCCTGACTACATCCCCCATGACAGATGAACAATCGATAGCAACATCGTTTGACCCTTTTGGTATTACTGGCCGGAGCTACTGGATTTCACCGCCAGTTGATGCATCATTGTTTGGCTCACCGCCGTCTAAACTACCCCCGTCTAAACCGACACTGGTAGAGGATCAGACTAAATTAAAGGTTTTGATTTGCACGGCTTCCCACCATCCCCCTTCAATGCTAGGTAAGTCAACTGCTTGCTTGTTGTTATTAACAGTACAGACAACTGTGATGAAGATAAAAGTGTTTTGCTCCTTTGACGGTTGTGATAACGGTCATTAGGAAGACCGTTACAAAATCATCAAAACACTTGATGTTAATGGCTAACGGTCACAGAGATGTCCGTTATGACGACAAAACAACATATTTCCTCCTGCTAGCAGTCACGGAGACAACCGTTATGACAACAACTTCAACCCTACTGTTAGCGGTTGTGATGACGGTCGTTATGTCCCCCTTACTGACAACCTTAACAACAATGTTTTTGCCGTCTCTTTTAACTGCCTCTGACGAAACTGTTTTGATAGAATCTAAGTTGAAGGGACGATCAGTTAATCCTACAGGCTGGGAGTAACTCGTTCGGGCTGGGTCCATCAACTACTCAAATCACTAGCTAGCAATCCTTAAGTTAAGGGTGAGGATGAGTACATCAGTAGTTGTTTCAAACCTCAAGGTTTATGACGATTATCAAATTCAATTGCTCAGTAAAGAAGGCAATGCACATACTGTTATGAGCAAATTTGAGTCAAAAGTTTCAGTGGGACAACAGACTTCTGGATTGAAAACAAGTATGGTGAATCTGGGGAGAAAATTCGACTGCTAATATTGTTTTGGAGTTGGCAAGTTCAAAATCTTCAGGAGTATGATCGTGCTGCCGAAAATGCTTTGCAGGTACTGGCAATCGCCACAGAAAGGGTCGCCCAACTTACCATGATATTTTCCTGAAACGCGAGGGGCATAGGGTCTCCCTGCGCGATCCGTAATTTAAAGACCCTTTCCCACTAGTCCAATCTCGATATCTTGCTCTTGTTAGAAACCAAAGCCTCCTCTACACATATGGATCGCATATGCCAGAGACTCTGATCAAACACGAAGTCTCAATTGCAGCAATAGATCAATTAGGTGACATTGCACTGTTATGAACGGAAGGTATATCTCTCACCATCATTTCATTCTGTAAATATTATTTTAATTCTAGTATTCATGATTAGTTTGCTTTATCTCTTTGGTTTGCTATTTTCATGTATGATGAACGCAATTGGGATAATATCTACGCACTCTACAATTGCCAAAACCTTACTGATATCATCATTGGGGACCTTAGTGTCATTCTCAATCCAGAATGGGAGGTAACCAGTTTACTATCTCATCCGTAAGCCACATTCGCACTTTAATGACAACTACAACCTTCTTGATTTTCCTCTTACTGGCTCTCAATGCACTTGGAATAATAAACGTAGAGACAGAAATGAGATTAAGGCCAAACTGGATCACATCTTGGTGACCACTGACTGGGTAAACCTGTTTTCTTCAGCCACGACCCATACTATTCATACTTCCAACTCAGATCATTGTGCTCTTTCTCTGTAACTAGTTTTCAATATTTATAATGGTCAAAAGCCTTTCAAATTTTTTTAAATGTGGACTAGAGACCCACAATGTAGGAAAATGGTCGACTCTTCCTGGGCTCCAAGGTGCCACCACAAAACTGATCAAAACTTCCATATCAAAACAAAAAAATTGAGTTATTGTCTATCTAGGTGGAACCACAATAAATTAAAAAATATTCAATTATGCATTCAAGAGACTCATAAAGCCCCTGATGCTATCCAAAATGAACATCCCTCAACTCAAAATGCTTTGGCTATAGCCGCTTTGGAAGACTCAAAATTCTCGGAACTCTTGGTTAGAGATGAACTTTTTTGGAAAAACAAGTATGGTCATTCCTGGCTCGAGGGAGATAAGAATACTAAGTTATTTCATCTTTCTACGCTGCTACGTTGGAAACGAAACCTCGTTTTTCACCTGAAAGATGAATCCAATGTCTGGCAATTGACCCATGACAATGTTGGTCAAGTTCTTAACAACTACTTTGAAAACATTTTCCAATCTTCGGGTCATTCTCCTAATCCCAAAATTCTTTCTCTATTCTCCCCGGTTATATCTAGTGCTAAGAATGAGGCTCTCATCTCCATTCCTACTGACTCTGAGATTCAAAAAGATTGTTTTTGATATGGGCAGTCATAAAACGCCAGGCCTTGATGGTTTTCATGCCTATTTCTTTCAGTATTATTGGGATATTGTGAAGTCGGATGTTTGCGAGGTAGTTAAACATTTTTTACCACTTGTCAGATGGATCCCAAGCTCAATGAAACCTTTATTGCTCTTATCCCAAAGATTAATAGCCCAGTTACTCAGGACAAATTTCGCCCTATAGGCCTCTGTACTGTTATCTATAAGGTGATCTCCAAAATCATGGCAAATCGCATGAAACCCTTATTAGATAACATCATTTCCCCCAACCAATGAACGATCCTTCCAGGGCGGTCCATTGCGGGTAATGTCAGTCTCGTTCATGAGACTTTCTTTCAAATGAAGAATTTTCGAATGAAAAAAAAGTTGGATGACCATTAAAATTGATATGGCCAAGGCCTATGATAGACTTGAATGGTCTTTTCTTATACAAGTTATTCGACAACTGGGGTTTACTGATGGATTCAACTCATTGAGCAATACAGCTCCATTACTTCCCTCCGGGTCCTTTTTAATGGCTCACCCATTTCTTCCATCAAGCCCTCTAGGGGCATTAGGCAAGGAGATCACTTGTCACCATATATTTTCACTATGGTTGTTGAAGCTTTATCCTGGCTTTTTGCCCGAGCGGAAGCTGTAGGGCTCATCAAAGACATTAACATCAAACGACATTCCCATTTTCTCAGTCACCTGCTTTATGTAGACGATCTCATATTTTTTTGTCAAACATCTCTTGCTGAGGCCCACTCGGTTAAAAATATTCTTCAACAATACTATCTAGCTTCGAATCAAGGGCTTAATTTTAACAAATGATCAATAGGATATTGAGATTAAAGTTCTACAACCCTAAGGACAAATATCTTGGATCGCCACTGCTCATGTCAAACAAAAAGGCCACTGGTTTCCAATTCATTATTGATAAAATCAATGTCAAACTCTCAAGTTGGAAATCAAAAGTGTTTTCTCAAGAAGGCAGAACAATTATGATCAAAGCTACCCTTAACTCGATTCTGATTTACAACATGCAAGCTTTCCTTTTTACCACCTTAATCACTACCAAAATTGATGTTCTTGCTCGCAATTTATGGTGGAACAGGACTGCTGATAGCAAAACTAAGCACATGTGTACCTAGGATCGAATCACCAAGCCTCGACACCTTGGTGGTCTGAATATCCCCTCAATGAGGAATAAAAATTTGGCCTTAATGGCAAAGAGTATTTGGCAAACCATCTCTTCCCCCACCACACTCGGGTTATCCAATTTGAAGCGCTTTACTTTAACACCTAAAGCTTCTTCCAAATTTTCAAACCTCCATCCTTGGCTTCCTTTGCTTGGAGGGGCAATCTCACTGTGTTGGCACAAATGAAATGTTATCTCAAATGACAAGTGTTGGATATCTCAAATGACTAGTGTTGTTAGGAAATAATATCGACCTTTGGAGGGATTGTTAGGTTAAGCTAGGATTGCTTCTGACCAACTGCATGCTCAATTCCTTGGCCCCTAATTTGCCTAATAGAATTCCAAATTTATGGAACATTCCCACTAGTCAACACCCCCAATGGAATGAGAGCTTAATCAGTTCCATCTTCCCTGCCCCTGTGGCTAGTGACATTAATGATATCCCTATTCTATGCTTAAATTGTCCCGACACTCTAATCTGGCTCTCGGATAAAAAAAGTCTCTTCATAGTAAAAAAAACTCTATCAAGGTGTTCAATTTGGAACAATCTAAATGTTCTACCTCTCTCCCTCCCTCTCTCAGCAATGATGCTAAGAGATATGTGGCGAATCAAGGGGCCTCATTTTGCCATTTTTTTGCCATTTTTTTTACTCTGGAAATTCAATCAAAATATACTCCCAGCTCTTCTACTTATCCAAGCTAAGCAGTGGAGAAAAGATTTTTTGATGGGAGGCTAGTGACGCTTCACTCTATTCTACATGGTGATCAGCGGCAACCTAGAACAACCATAGACTGGGCGTGGCGACCACTCATTAGCAGCATACAAAGACTGCATTCTCTTCACAACCTCTGATTTTGTAATTTTATTTGTAAAAACCTTAATTATGAGGCTCATAGCCTCGCTGCTGTAGCAGCCCAAAAGCACTGTAATTTTAATTAGTAATTATGTAATATGCTTTTAACAAAAAATAAATAAAATAAAACCAAATAAAAAACTCTTCACACTTGTACAACCTACATCACCTCCTTCAACACCTTTCCTTCAAAACACTTTAACATACAAGGTTATAAGGACATTGCCAACATTTCCTTGTCATCCAGACTGGTTAGGATACCCAGGCGACCAGATCCAAATCCCGGCAATGGAATCCTATTTTGCCTGACCTCACCAAACCCCAGAGTGAGTGACAAATGTAATACAACTCCATAATGTATATACATCATTGCGATCATATGAACGTATTTATGTAGATTTTCTAGCTCAAATAATTTGCTCCAACGTAATCAAAATTCTCAGAAAAATGGTTAAGACATATGAAAAGCTATGGATCAACAAAATACACTCTGCCACAAATATAAACTTTTGATATTTCTTTTTTCTTTCAAGTTCCATTGGCGCAAATCATTTTTTTAAAGCAACTTTAGATGCATAATCAAAATCCTGCAACATGGAAAGAAGAAAACCAGATCACCATTTCATCAGTCAGTTCTTCCTTTTGATCAGACGATTCACTTCCTTCTACTGAACAGCGACACAACGGGCAAGTTTTGTGAGACAACTTCAACCACCTATCAACACAAACCTTATGAAACATATGCAAACAAGGAAGCCTTCTTGTTTCACCTCCATCAGTTACTCTCGACAGACAAACACAACAGCGTTCTTGTTCACCTTCATGATTCGGGGAAGCAGGCAATCCCCTGTTGATATCGAGAATATTGGACTCAATCTCCTGACATGTTGATGCTTCTTTGCGATATTTTCTCCTTGTACTGATCAAGTGCAAGAAGAAGGCGACGAAGCTCATCATGTTTATTGCTGTGGTGGACAATGTGGATATAGTTGTAGATCTTGAAAATCATTGTTTAAGAGTGTATTAAAATTAAATGTGTTAGTGGGTCTCTTTTCTTTACTTATTTTGCTTAGCTTGGAAGCTTGGTTGGATTGGCAGAGATGTTGGAAATCTGCACCTATTTAGTTGTTGTACCTACATGACACTGCCACCGGACATTTTAACTTAAATGAACTGAATCTCAGATCCCCTGTGTAGTGGATTTGCATTAAAAAACGCAAAATTTGATAACACCCCAAAATGAGCTTTCATGCTTGATACAGCCTTTGCATCCTCTTTTGGAAGGGTTCGATCAGAGAAGATCTACCTACACAGAATGTTATTAGGCATGTAAACATGATGATAAGCTGTAAATGCAATATCTCAACCATTAGAATATTGTCAAAAAGAGCTCTATCGATTAAGCCTGGAAGCATAGTCAAAAGTTACACCTAACAATATGAGCTTATGTAAACATGATGATATGCAGTAAAAAATAAAGTCTGACTGCATAAGTTTTCAGTAAAAAATGAACAGATGTTTTTGCAGATTTGCAGTGCAAACTTAGTCCTTTGCATCTTCCTTTTTCATCTTCTTCTCCCATCTGCGCTTCCTGTAATCCAGAAGCATATCTGGCATCTTCTTCATCAACTCAGCTGTATTAGCTCGCTTCTCAGCCGCTATTCTGTCAACCTTATGCCCTTTCCTCTTGCTTCTCATCTCTTTCCTTGCTGGATCATATGGCCAATCTTGTCCAGCAAGAAGGACTTCATTGCGGAGACGAGCACGACGGCGTGCACTGATGCCCAGGGGCTTCCATGCACCCAACTCCCAGTAACCCCAAACCCCCTTGGACAGCTCGTCCTTGTACTTGGCTAGTTTTTCTTTCCATGGGTATTGATACCCACCAATCGCTTTCACTACTGATTTTGCTGCTTTTCCTGCCATAAAATTACTCCTCCAGATATTCTGTTGAGTCATCAAGGAAAATAGAAAGAAGGTAGAGAACCAGTTACCATCATTGTCAAACTAAAAGATAGAAATCGAAAAAGAAATAAATAACTCAACCAAGCAAAAACTTGCTTCCTTCTTCAATAACATGTTTAAAAGGAACGCGATGCATAAAACTTCAGATCTAATATCTATGTGAGAGTAGTTATGAGACTTATACGTCACAACTTCAGATCTAAAGCCAATGTTACTTGAGGCCCTAACATTCTGCTTTTAATTTTTGAGTCACGAATTGCACAAGTAGGTAATAAAAGTGTGAAGGTAACCATGGTCCATGGCTACCATAACTGAAAAACTCAGTTCCAAAGAAACAATATAATATAGTGGTCAGCTGCCACTAACCTACGTTACCCAAGTTTTAACCATTTTAAGGGCCATGCTCATGTCAGACTTACAAACAAAATAGCACATCGCACAAAATAGCACCTGTGGAGCCACAACAACGGTTGATAAATAAACACTCAAATATTTAGATTAGACGTAACACCATAGTCAGAAACCATAGTAGCCAATCCCGACCTAGATGTTATAAGGTGAACACTATTTGCAACCTCCTAGGAAACCAATGAAGGCCTATGAAGTGTAGTCATAAAGCAGACAATGAGGAAGTGTGGAACAACCCCATGAGCAGGAATAAGCGCAATATTTAACACTAAACTAGTTATGAATCTCACAAAACTAGTTACGGAATTTAACCCCACATTGAGCACTAGTTTTTTATTTGAGGAGAATTTTCTAAACTTTTCATTATATGCAAGAAAATCTTAGAAATAAAATAATATAAAAAATCTACAAGATGGAGCAGATTCAAACTTAACTCTTATTCCCCTTCATGATATTTGTGGATGCCCATTGTAATAGGCCACTATGTCCATTATTAAAACGTCTTTGTTAGAGATACTTCCTACATGCCAACATTGGGGTACTGAGCCATTCACATTGACATTGCCTATATTTAGCCTTGATTAGTGGTATTGTGATGTGTACATCCATACCCATTTTCTTTGTGGTGTTGTAATCAGAAATCTCTAAAGACGAAAGTATAATCCCCTTCTATCTATGGGAGTATATAGATTCCTTAGACCATGCCAAATGAATTACAACCCAATCTTTCTTTTATGTTTCACAGCAAATAGAAATCGTAATAACGAAACGCAAAAAAAAAAGTAATGCCTGGAAAAGCACTTGTCACCAAGATAGCAGCGCCACTTGGAATGTAATTTCCTCATATAGACTCCTCAGACCATGCCAAATGAATTACAACCCAATCTTTATTTTATGTTTCACAGTAAATCGAAATCGTAACGAGATGTAAAACACAGTAAAGCTTGGAAGTGCACTTATCACCAATAGCAGTGCCCCTTGGAAAGTAATTTCTTCCTCATCATTAAAAGTTTCAACTCCATTATCTCAATTACAAGGTCCCAAAAATCTCACAATAGAGATTACATCTCACTCAATTTTCATCTTTCACCTCCACCATAACAAAGGAAATTACAACCCGGATTTTCTATTATATTTCCATCACCCACTAGACAATGTAATGACTCAAAGTGCACTCCTGAAAAAATTTACAACATAGACGTGAAACATAAACCGTCAAAGTAAACACAAATGTGAACAAAACTCATTCATGCTTTGGATTTTGGGGTAGAATTCGGGGCATTCTCAGTCTATAATGCTTAGGGCGTATGTTTTTATTCACCCCCTCCCCCTCTATTTGGAGCTCTTTGCTCGGGTTTGAATGAAATAATTCATTTTATCGAAAACAAAAATGATCTTAAATTTTATAAAAGAAACCTAACCTAACACCCAACTATTTCAACCAAAACAACAAACCCTACCTCCTAAACCACTACTGCAATCAATTTCATAAGCAGATAAAAAATCCTCATCTCAAAATACTAACCCTAATCCTATACTAGCTACAAAAAAGAAACCATGAACAGCGAAGGCAGAATTGGGACCCAATATATGAAATGGGGGTCAAAAAATTAGTTTTCAATTTCACAATAAATGGAGATAAAGATAAACGATGAGATACCCAATAATCAGCTTAGCAGAAATATGAAGAAAATCATCTTAATTGATTTCCAATCTGTGGAATCAAGAGAACAACAAAACTATTAGAATTGCAAGGCGAAAAAAAACTAGAGGAGATGGAAATTTACCTCACAATGTCACTCGACCAAGCGTCAAAGAACTTCCTTTAGCACCACCACCACCACCACCACCGCTGTGAGAGTGAATGAAGTAGAAGATGAAAGTGAAGAGGGTTTGAGATCGATAGAGTTTTTGTGTTATAAAGATGTGTCTTTTGTAGATCGCAAGGTGAGCACGAACACCTCGTTTTGCTTTTTGTGGGCTTTTTTCTCAATTCTGGATGGGCCCATTGATTGGGCCGAAAAAATAAATTTGGGTCTGTAAATCCATGTTGAGGATGGCACTGGCAGGTGATCACTGATACCATAATTACCTTTCTGTTTCATCTGACATAATAGTGTCCAAGACAATGGGAACACCATACACTCTCTGAAAGCATGAACAAGAGTTTAGTTGTTAAAATGCAGCATTTGTGTAAGCCAAGTCCATCATCTATGGGCGTGCTTTTAGGTGCACGCGAATGTCACCCAGACTACCTAATTAAAGTCCGGACGAAATCAATTGCAACAAACCTTGCATATCCATTACTATAAAGAACTAATATAGTTGAATTATGTAGACAATAATTTAACTCAGTGAAATATGAGAATCCTCTTCTTGTTGATCATTGTGTTTCTGTTTTTTCTATCAATGTTTTCTGGAGAAGCAGTAACAGATGAAGATGAGAAGAAAGTTTATGTGATATATATGGGTGGTGCGCCGGACTCATCCAAGGATTTAGTAAGGAGTACCCATGTTCAGCTTCTGGCTTCAGTGTTGGATAGGTAATATGCTTTCATTTCTATTACTTCAAGTCTTCAACTACTTGACTGAACTTTAATGCAAATGCGAACTGAGAATTGTGCAGTGAGGAGCAAGTAGAGAAAAGATTAGTGCATAGCTATAACCAAGGCTTCTCAGGATGTGCAGCCAAGTTAACAGCGCAAGAAGCCCATACAATTGCTCAACAACCGGAAGTTATTTCAGTATTTGAGGATCCCATTATAGAATTTCACACAACTCGATCATGGGACTTCCTGCAATATGGAGCTGACATGGAGACTGACTCCCGACTGAGTTTGGGCTCCCATTCGTGGTTAGGAAAAGGTATAGGAAGTAGAGGCAGTGGCACTGACAAAGGTGGAGCAGATACCATCATTGGAATCCTTGATACAGGTAAGTAGAAGCAAGTGCCCCTGGAAGAACTATAATTATTCAGGCATTTTGCAACTCATTCATAATAACTTATAAACGCTGAAGTCTGGAATCTGGATTTCTATTTGTGGATTGGCAAATCAGCAAATCTACTATTTCGGGTAATCTTTGCAGACAATCCCAATACTAAATAACTATTCATTTTCTTAGGTATATGGCCAGAATCAGAGAGTTTTGATGACAAAGGTTTGGGACCAATTCCATCTCAATGGAAGGGAGTGTGCATGGAGGGTTACAACTTCAATGCTTCACATTGTAATAGGTGAGAGCACTCAGGCACAATATTTGTCTGAAAATTTTGATATACCTTCCTTTGCTAGTGCATAAAATTCAAAGGAATTTTTGGTAAACTGTCAATGAGGACATAACTATATGTGTGAGAAAAGAAAGCAAATTACCTTCAAGCAATCATATCAACGACCACTCACTACTAGACAAGTTCTATGACTGTCGGTCTGATTCAATCTTCCATGGTGCCTTAACAGAAAGCTAATTGGAGCAAGATATTACAATCAACAGCATGGCAATCATAGCCATGCAGCCCAAAATTATGATGAATCTCAAACTCCTAGAGATGAAATAGGCCATGGAACCCACACAGCCTCAACCGCAGCAGGCAGTCCTGTTCCAGGGACATCATACTCTGGACTAGCAGCTGGGACTGCCCGAGGTGGATCCCCTGATTCCAGAATTGCTGCATACAGAGTGTGTATTTCATCAGGATGTTATGGGTCAACTATCTTGGCAGGTTTCGATGATGCCATAGGTGATGGAGTGGATGTACTGTCGTTGTCTCTCGGTTCACCCTCCTCCATTTCAATAAATTTCTCAAATGATCCAATAGCTATTGGATCTTTCCATGCTGTAGAGAAACGGATCACTGTGGTCTGTTCAGCTGGAAATGGTGGGCCAAACACACAAACAGTTGTGAATACTGCACCGTGGATTTTGACTGTTGGCGCAACTAGTATTGATCGGGAATTCGAATCTGATGTTGTTTTAGGTGGACATAAAGTGGTCAAGGTAATTATATCCATTGTTAAGGCTTACTGAAGCACTGCATTAATCTTTTTTACCATGTCCTCATCCTCGATAGTCTTGTTCTAACCGAAGACTATATTGATCTTTTAGTCTACATGTTCATTCTCAAGAGAGTCTTGTAACATAATGATATACTTTCTGAAGTACAGGGCAAAGCCATAAATTTCTCCAAACTGAAGAAGTCCCCTGTTTATCCCTTACTATACGGCAAACCAAGTTCAGATGCAAGGTGAATTGACACTAAAATATGTTTATGCTCTCTTGTTTACATTTCCATGCATTGTGAATGTTCTAACCTGTATAACACTATTGTTACAGCTATTGCCACCCAGATCCAGATATGATTGATGGAAAGATCGTTGTTTGTGAGCGCTCCGATTCTGCTTACTCCAGAAAAGATATTATGAATCAAGTGAAGGACTTCGGAGGAATTGGGTTAGTTCTTATTGATGATTCTGTAACAGTCACTATTTCTTATGGAGAATTCCCAATGACCGTAATCTCTTCCAAGGAAGCAGCCCGTATTCAGTCCTACGTCAGATCAACAAAGCAAGTGTTACATAATGTCTTTTGTAATAGTTTTACTTAAGAAACTTATAAGTTCCTTAAATCTGACCCCTGTCACTGAATACTAATTGCAGGAAACCAGTTGCTACCATCCTACCGACTAAGTCAGTGATCAAACAAACACCGGCACCGGTGGTGGTATTTTTTTCATCCAGAGGCCCAACATCTACTACTTTCAACCTTCTCAAGGCAAACATTCTAGCTTCATACATGCATGCAATTCATGTAAATCTTTCTTAGGTGTTGATCAGGGATGTTGCTGGCATGTTTCAGCCAGATATAGCAGCACCAGGAGTGAACATTCTTGCAGCATGGATTGACACTAATAAGACATCAAATGCGCTTGCAAGCAAGAAGTCGTCCAAGTTTAATCTTCTCTCAGGAACCTCTATGTCATGCCCACATGTTTCTGGTGTTGCAGCTACAATCAAATCAATGAACCCGAGCTGGAGTCCATCAGCGATCAGATCTGCCATTATGACAACTGGTCTGAATTTTTATAACAACCATGTGCATCACATAGAAATCTAGATATGAACCTTTTTTTTTATCAACTGACTGATGAGCACATATGTTAAAACAGAACCAACTGTAATAACTAACTATTTCTACCTTGGATGTGTTTATTTGGGGTGTTGAACAGCCAATCAAAAGAACAACGAGAAGTCGCCAATTATGACAGATTTAGGTTCCATAGCTACACCATACGACTATGGTGCTGGAGAAGTCAGTCCATCGAAGGCGCTGCGACCTGGCCTTGTCTATGAAGCAACTACAATGGACTACTTGCAATTTCTTTGTAACTATGGTAAAGATGTTCCTACCATCAAACGCATTACCAAGGTCCCCAAAGGATTCAGTTGTCCCAAGAATTCCAGTATGGATTTGATTTCTCAACTGAATTACCCATCCATTGCTATTTCTGACTTAACTGTAAACAATAGTAAGAGTGTGACTCGAACAGTCACTAATGTGGGGGATGACGATGGTGCCATCTATACCGTAAGTGTGACATCTCCAAAAGGAGTGAATGTGAAGGTTGTGCCTGCAAGGTTGAAATTCAGGAAGGATAAAAAGAAGCTGAGCTACCAAGTCGTGTTCTCAACTGGCTTATCATCTCCAAAAGATGATTATGTGTTTGGATCAGTTACTTGGACTAATGGTAAGTATAAGGTCCAGAGTCCATTCGTAGTACACTTTGGTAGATCATTTTCATAAATGTGCAAGATGGCAAAGCTGGACAGTCAAACATCTTGCTTTGTAATTTTAAGTATGGTTCTAATAAATAGATCAAAAGTGCAACTTTGAACTCTTGGAGAGAAAAATAAAAGACAGAAACAAGCAAAAGTTTTCCTGAGGATTTCAATTTCCAATGAAACAACTAAAAGAGAATTGTAACGAAATGAGCCATTGTGAAGAAATAACGAAATGGTCCTAATAAACCTCCATGAAATTCACAACTCACCGTTCTTGGATTCCTATGTGTGGATAGGCACTCAGCACTAACCTTCTTGATTAAGGGTACAGTAACCTCTTATCAACGG
Source organism: Berberis thunbergii (assembly GCA_003290165.1). NCBI lineage: Eukaryota > Viridiplantae > Streptophyta > Magnoliopsida > Ranunculales > Berberidaceae > Berberis > Berberis thunbergii. The sequence goes on from QNQO01001477.1 coordinate 136,139, forward strand.
AATAACCACTTATTTGCCTCATGCCACTAAATAAGACGTTTGAGCTAGCTAGAGATGCTCTAATACACCAAGAGACTCAAATGAAATAATGTAAATAGGCCTTCGCATAAAGTGTATACTGCATGTGCATGTTTGCCTGTGCTAAAGTACCTCCAGAGAATCAGTCAAGGAAGAACATTTCATACTTAAAGATACTTGTCGTAAACGACTGAATGTTTAAATCATGGAACCACTCATTGTTGCAGACGATTGAATGTCTATATCAATCAAAATATGATCATAAAAAGAACCCACCATTCCTTTGTTGCGGATGACTGAATGTGTAAATCAACATAACATTCATGGATGTCAATGATTGAATGTCTAAATCAATCAAAATATAATCATAACAAGAGCCCACCATTCCATTTAATCATTATGGGACACTATTCTCTCTTGTAGACAAATTGAATTGTCTAAATGAATTATCAAGGATGCACGGATACGGACACGGACACAACACGCCGACTCGGCAATTTTTTAAAAATGAGGACTCGGGGACACGTCATACTAATTTTTTTTAATGTCATATAAATAATAATCTAATAAAGTGCCTTCCTAAAGTGTCTTGAAGAAAATGACATTGTTGCAAGAAAATAATTAAAGTAGAGAAGTAGAGGGGAGAAGAAGCGAATGAAAGAAAAATAAGAAGCAAAGGTTAAGAAAAAACATAGACTACCTGTATGTTTTAGTAGCTTTTTGCCCTTTGTTATGTGGTTATTTGCAATTGAAATAGTTATTCACTTCAGATGGATCAATAGCCATTATATTATGCGATTATTTGTAAATATCTAAAAGTAAAAAATAAAACACAGTTGATTTTCGAATCTTGATTGTGTCCTGACCAAGTTCTGGGTATATCGGAGGCGTGTCCGACACATTGACCACATTGACCATATGTCTGACACTTGCCGACACATTGACCAAGTGTCCGACACGTGTCAAACGAGTGTCGTGTATTAGATACGTGTCGGACACGGATACGACAAATTTTCAAAGAGTCTGTGCTTCCTTGTGAATTATTCATTCTTGCAAACAATTGAATGTCTAAATCAAGATCGTAATAACAATCTACCATTCCAGTAATTTGTTAATCATTATAGTATCGAATATTATACACCGTTAGTTGTTCAACAATCAACACTAAATGATACTTTCCACTTTCTCAGCATTAATTAAAGTATCAGGAATGACTTCCAATACACAATTGTATGGCAGCGGGATCCTGAGTCTATGGGAGCCCTGTGCAAACTCTAAAAATGGGGCACTCTTTAGAAAAAAAAATATTAATTCCTTATTTTAATTAAATATGACTCTTCTAGCATATTGAGATGCAAAATCACTAATTATATTGTTGTAATCAATTTTTTTTTCTTTTTCTGTCAAGTCATTCTCAATAGACATCATAGCTAATCCATTTAATCTTTCTTGTGAGATGGTGGGCCGAAAATACGATTTTATCAACTTCAAATTTGATTAATTTTATTCCAATTTTCTGGATCATAAATGTTTATTGGCCCAAATTTCTTATCTCCTATTGGTTAATGTATGTCTTCGTTCTCTTGTTCACTTGTTTCTACATTTTCAATTATATAACTAATCACCGGTGGTGGATTTATTTCTTATTTGACATTTGATGTTGAGTCCCCTATTTTACTAGGCATAAATTTATCAACAGATCCTGCTAATGACCTAACAAATTTTTTTTTTTTTTCAAAACCTGACTTATATTTTCTAGGCATCATTGTGACCAAAAGCAAGAAACAAATCAAACAAACACAAATTACAACAACAAAAGGGTTTATAAATTAGTACAAAATCAATTGATAAGAGACCATATTTCCACAAATCAATTTTGGTCTCACTATACTGGATTCCAAAAGTTTTGTCCTTTGCAAACATCCAAACAAAACAATACATATAAATATAATTAAAATCTATTAAAAATCCACTAGTACTAACTAATCTTTGTTAAAAAATTTACTATATAATCTATGTAACTTACCCTTTATCTTTTTTCTCACGTCAACTCTATTCAAATCCACAAAGACACGACTTTCTTTACGAATCACAAAACGTAAGATGAAGTTAAATTTATCGTATCAGAACAAGGTTTAGTCCTTTAGAATTAGAGAGAATAAAGAAAGAAAGAATTAATTAGATAGGTAAGAGGAGAGGTGGATTGCGTGGAGAAGAAAAAGAGGAGTCACAATCATTAATGCGCATGTTTTCTATGGCGTTTAATCGCCTATGTAAAATAGCGTGTGTTTTATCTGTTTGTATTCTAAATAAATAGATTTTTATATTATAATTTAATTTTGAGGTAATATATATATATATATATATATATATATGTATAATTTTTAAAATATGGGGCCCCTGGGCAACCGCCCAGGGACGCCCCTGTTGTATGAATTCAGTATATTGTAGCATCATTATTGCATACGATTGAATAAAAACCCCACAAATGGGACAGGACGAGATTGGGAAGAGGATGAAAGGTCCATGTTAAAATTTGCTGGAAAAGCTTTGAAGAATATCACCTATAACTTAAAAAGGAAATAGCATCAGTTGGTGATCCTGCCTTTTTTAAGTGAAAATTGCCAAAACTAGGTGAAGGATAAGGCTATGTCCCAAAGGTTTGAGGCTTTGAGCCTTATCAACAGAGAATGAACAAGAGTCTATGGGCATGATAGGTTAACATACTAGTCAATCAGCAAGTTCTGGGTGCAATTTGAAGTTAATATGGAGATCAAGTTTTGGGTTGGTGATGTTGCCTTTGCTTGAAATCACTAAAAGGAGATGAAGGGGTCGTGTCCCAAAGGTGTACGAGTTGCCAATAGAGAATGAACAAGAGTCTAGGGTGGGATGTCAAAGAATGAACAAGAGTAAAGGATGAGACGTCATACCCCTCCCATTTTCCCATTTCCAGTTATACAACACTAGATAGAGACCCCGTGGGTGGAGTGCACACCCTCAAGAAACAACAGTGCACACTGTCCAATATATCCATTCCGAGCAATCAAAGTACATAACTGTATGGTTTAAAAATTTTCTGTTGAAAACTTTCTTTCCTGTGCACAACATAATAGGGCATTGGTTAAACTAGCCAGTAATAAGGTTGCGAGATGAAGTTGTTAGAGATGTTGGCGAGAATTGAAAAGTTAGTCCCACATCGAGTAGTGAGCCAAGTAAAGTGAAATTAATAAGTTATTGGATATGCTCAATAAGTGACGAGGCCTTTTGGGGGCAGTTGAATAGTTGAGCCATGTACGTAGTAAAAACCCCACACCCGAACGTAACAAGTGTCTAAGTTGGGGGCAATATTGTTGCTTGAGAAGTGTGAGATTTACGAAGTTAGAAGTACACATTGAGACAAGTTGGAAGTGCACGTTGAGGTGGAGCTAGTGCCGAGGGCTTTGTCCTTCATCCCCGCGCACAACAAATGGTATCAGAGCTGATGGTTTGGCTTTGGGCTTAGCAAGTTAGAGCGTAGGCTTTACAAAGTTAGAAGTGCACATTGAGACAAGTTGGAAGTGCACGTTGAGATGGAGCTTATCCTGGGCCAGGATAGGCTCAGGTCTCGCCAATGTGGAGATTGTTAGAGATGTTGGCGAGAATTGAAAAGTTAGTCTCACATCGAGTAGTGACCTAAGTGAAGTGAAGTTAATAAGTTATTGGATATGTCTCAATAAGTGACGAGGCCTTTTGGGGGCAGTTGAATAGTTGAGCCCCGATCGTAGTAAAAAACCTACACCCAGGCGCAACGGGTGTCTAAGTTGGGGACAATATCGTTGCTTGAGACATATCACATAGTGGTGGTGTCAGGGGGCTTTGCTCTTTCACCCTTGAACACAACAGTTGTAAGTAATGCCAATGAAAAATATTCATTCATACCCTACCAACTAAACAAAACGCACAACATATATCAAATTATCAACAGAAGAACAAAATGTTGGTTGATTCAAAGATAAGGCGATACCTCCTACAATGGCGCACATTTTACCAACAATCTAACCAAAAGATTTACAATAGCAACACAGACCATCCCATTTTTGTAAATAAGTTAACCTAATGTTTAGAACACTACATGACCATCCCACTTTTATTACCAGAATCTATGCTAATTGTGCAGGACAAGTAAATCTTACACTAAAGGTCTAAATTCTAAAAGCTAACCGGCACATGGATTGACATGAGATAAAAGCCATCCCATTTTAACTCTCTCAGGAACATTGATGGCATGCCTATTTGTTTCCAGCGACAATCAATCAAATCAATGCACCCAAATGTATCCTGCTCCAAACTGTCAAGGAAGAACATTTCCTAAAAGATATTTGTTGTTGGGAATTCAAGTGTCATTAGGTAGGAGGGGACCTAACATAGGAAGAAGCATAGAATTGCAGAGAGCTATTGTCAAAATAGTCCCTTGAAATTATTGGTATTGCCACCTAGTAGCGTTGCATAGAGCAAAGCAAAACCTACCCTTGCAGATGATTGAATGTCTATATATCTCAAAATATGATCATAACAAAAACCCACCATTCCATTGTTGCAGACGACTGAATGTTTAAATCAAAGTGACATTCATCATTGCCGAAGATTGAATGTCTAAATTAATCAAAATATAATCATAACACTAAATGATACTCTCCACAAACAAAAACTCTTAAGAGCCAGGTCCCTAGCGCCAGATCAGCGCCAAGGGAGGCTGCCATGCATGTTTTCATGTGAGAGGGTATTAAATACCAAAAACGATCAACGGTGACAGACGTTAGCTTCGCAAGCCCCAAGAACAGCTTGCAAATGTCCAAAGAGAAAGAAAACTCGGATCGAATAACAACTTTTTCTCCATTGTGATTGAAAAGGGTATCCCCGTTTTGCTATCATTTTCTCTCGAAAACAAAGAGAAAGAAAATTTTTGCTCCATTGTGATCGAAGAACAACCAAAGAACAACTTTTTCCTCGGATCGAAGAAAAACCAAAGAACAACTTTTTCTTCAGATCGAAGAACAACTAAAGAAATTTTTTTGCTCGGATCGAAAAACAACCAAAGAAAACTTTCACCTCGGATCGAAGACAAAAATGAGAAGAGTTTGGTCAGTTTAACTTAGACCTTTCAAGCCTTCTCCATCTTTGGTCAGTTCAACTCAGTTCTTTGGTCAATTTTTTACAAAAAAAAATAATAATAAAAATTATATATATATATATATAAATTTTTTTTTTTGAAGGAACCCCACTGAAAAAATCATGATAAAAGTTTGCAGGGTTGAGAAACAAAGGAACCCAGCTCAGATTGAAGAACTCTCCTTCACTGATAACAACTTCTCTATCTCAAATCGAAGAGCTCTCCTTGGATAAGGTATGTTTCATTGTTCTTGCGTTGGATAAGGTCTATTTCATTGTTCTTCGATAAGGTCTATTTCCTTGTGGTAAATGCTCATGGTCTTGCTCATATTTTTTGTGGTGGTTGTTTACTATATCATGCCATTTTCATTGGATAAGGTCTGTTTCATTTTGGCATTTAAGAAAATGATAGGCTTGGCTTCGTATAAAACCTATTTCCTTGGATAATGCTCATAGTCTTGCTCATGGTGTATTCAAGTATGGTATCTATTGGCTTGGCTTGATATAAAAATATAAGAAATGTGGGTAAAATCAGTTGGCTTGATAAAATCAGTACATAGTATTGGCTTGATAAAATCAGTACATAGTATGCAAAATGGGGTTTGTTTAGTTCATACATTTCATAATTAGTTATAACTTATTTTGTTATTTCTATTGTATAATCTATTAGGCCGGAACTACTTATATAACAACTCTGGTGGATACTTGGTTGCAACATTGTTCCCCAAAATAGACTACACAAGGTAATAATATTAGGGTTGTTATGTGTGCCTCTATGTTATAACAGTTGTTCTATATTCTAACACATATTTCGGGAATGGATAGTGTAGAAGATAACGTATGTATATTGATGGAAGAAAATTTAGAAGAGATAAGAGAACTTACAGAAGGGATGAAATTCATCAACATTGATGAGTTCCAACATTATTATCATGGTCATGGTAATAAAAAGGATTTCTAGTGAAAGTAAGGACTACTGAAAAAGATGTAGATGAAAATCTAAATTCATTCATATTTCATGTAGTCGGTCTGGGCAACAAAAAAATAAAGCAAAAAATGTCGTGGGATTGCGTGGAACGAGTAAATGTCGTTGTTTGGCTAAAATTAGAGGTTAAGTACGCCTTGATGGAACAATTTTAGTGACAAGAGTAACAGTTGATCACAATCATGAATTGAGCCCCGAAAAATCAAGAATTTATTCAAAGAATAGAACTATGAGCTCGTATGTCAAGAAGAAGCTTGATTATAATGATAGGGCGACCAAGTAAGAATTTTTCGGCATGTGTGGTTGAAGCTGGTGGGCATGATATTATGAAAATTTCACAAAAAATTGTTACAATTATCTGGATAAAATGAAGAAGTTGAGACTTGGTGAGTGGGATGTGATGGCACTTCATAACTACTTCTAAAAAAATGCAAGCTAAGAATGTCGATTTCTTTTATATGATAGATTTCGATGATGATGAGAGGTTAAGAAATGTCTTTTGGGCTGATGCATGGAGCATAACAGCTTACAAGGAGTTTGTGGATGTTGTTACTTTTGACACTACATACTTAACAAATAAGTATGAGATGCCATTTACTCTTTTTGTTGGGGTGAATCATTACGGACAACCAATTCTTTTGGGATGTGGATTGATATGTGGTGAGACCGTTGAAGAATTTGTTTGACTTTTCCAAACTTGGCTTGTGTGTATGAATGACAATGCTCTGACCGCTATAATCGCCATTTACTCTTTTTGTTGGGGTGAATCATTACGGACAGTCAATTCTTTTGGGATGTGGATTGATATGTGGTGAGACCGTTGAAGAATTTGTTTGATTTTTTCAAACTTGTCACATATGACAATGAAGATGGCCATTGAAATTGTATTTCTCAACACACAACACAGATGGTGTTTGTGGCATATTACGAAGAAGTTTCCCAAAAAGTTGTCTCGTTGTAATCAATATGAGGCAATCAAGTGCCTTGTGAGCGCGTTTGGATCCCGAAGGCAATCGCTCGAATGTTCCCCTAACCCAACCTGGGAACGGATCGGAGGGAACCACAACATGGGGAATGTTCGTGTCTCGTCGCAATGCTCATTTTGAGTTTTGGTTCATAGGGCGGGCAGTGCAGTCCGGGGCACAAGGATCCTGGTACTATCCAGGTGCGAAGAACCCCGGAGGTGACTGCAATGAGCAGAAATCTCACTCACAGGCCTAAACGACGAGCAAACACTCGAACGTGAGAGCTAGGGATCACCCAACGAATGGATGCAGAGAACAGTTTATAATTCCCTGTCTATGTAAATTCGAATACCACTTTGAAGCAATTAGTAGAACAATATAAGAATTGCACTACGGAGTAAGATTCAAAAGGAAGCTAAAGAGGACTATAAATCGTTTAACCGAAGGATTTTTTGTAACATCATCGACTTCAATATCAAGTGTAACTGTCAATTGTTTGAGTTCAAGGGTATCTTATATAAACATGTATTGCAAGTCTTGTTTGAAAGAGGGATTCATGTTGTACCAGATAAATATGTTCTTCGAAAGTCGAGGAAAGATGTTAAGAGGGCTCACATAAATGTTAAGAACCTTCTATGAAATGACTGCCTTTACCGCTTGGGATGAAAAGAAGACATGTCAAGTTCAAGAATCACTTTGAAAATGGAGTAACTTAAAACTGGTGATGGTGATGAACATGTTGATTCACATGTCATTTGTGGGATTCATAGTGTATGAACTCACCCCACTCTTGGAATTCATTAATTCAGTCTGAAGCATGGCATCAGAGACTGATTGGGTCAGTATGCAATAAAAGACCATGTTAAACATGCAACAAAGGCTTAAAATAATATTACCTATTCAATCAGCCACAATTAAAGGTGGGCACGAGACGGGATGGGACGAAATATACCCATCTCTATCCCATCCCGTTCATACAGGATCAGGACGTGATGAAAAAAACCTCATTTCGACCTCGTCCCGTCCCAAACGATCAACATGCTAATCTGGACATTTCAACTAGAATACATTCTGAACATATCAAATCATAAAACAATTCAATACATTCTGCTAGAACAGTCACAAACTGCTAAAACATATTAAAACAACCCAATACAAATTTACAACAACTGCTGGAACAGTCTTGAGTATAATCTATTGCTAGAAGTCTGCTGAAACATATTACAAGTTTAAAACAACTCAATACAAGTTTAAAACAAATGAGCTAAAAGTCTGAAGTATTACAAATTTACCATCAAAGGATTAATCTAGAGATATGTGTGAGAGAAAAATTGAGATGCTAAAAATGTTATATACATCAGTGAATTTGTATGGGCATCCACGATTCTAAAATAAATAAATAAATAAAAATATTAATAATTAATATTAAAAAATTAGTTCGGGATGGGACGAGATTGGTGAAATTGAAAATCTTCATCCCTTCCCATCCCATTTTAGATCGGGACGAGACGAGATCGGAATGAAATTATTCAATCCCATTAAGACCCGAAAAAATCCATATGGTATGGGACGAGATCAGGATCGCGGGATGAAATGCCCACCCCTCGTAATCCTGCCTTTGCATGAAATCACTCAAGGAGACGTAGCCAAAGGTAGGGGTGGGCACGGTTCGGTTCGGTTCCAAATTTTGAGGAACCTAACTCGAACCGTTTAAAATTTTATCGGTTCCGATTCGGTTCGGTTCCTCTATTTTGAATGTTGGAACCGAACCTAACTCGAACCGCTTACAACGGTTCGGTTCCTACGGTTCCAAACGGTTCCTTGAAACAAATGCCAGACAGTGACACCTTAGGAACTTCACCCAAATACATGAAAGCAAGTAAAATGCTAAAATCTGCCTAAACCAACAGACTGCAAGTCTGCAACAGTTCCACAAACAGCCACCCTCATGCCATGACATTAAATCAACTTCTTGACTTATGGACTGATTTCTAGAGATGTTAATTCCTCCTTGGGTGAAAGCTAACAATGAACTAATTGCATTATCAAATAATGACCATAGTAAAAACAGATATAATGATCTCCATGCCAAATAGCTATATCACTTGCACACAAACAAACAAAAAAAGTTCCTAGAATTTCACCTATTTCCTTCAACGTTCCTATCTCCTTTGATTTTTGCGACTCCAGTAACTTCCCATTATTCACCTCAATGTCACATGGCGAGTTGTCTTGTAGTTGTTCTTGGTCTATTGACTCCCTAATGGACTCTTCTTCTGCCAAGAAAACAGAAAAACAGGACACAATTAGTAACATAACAATCTCATTTACTATAATGTAAGTTTTCATCCTAATAAGGCAGAACTAACAGAAGATTCATCAACAGCTAACAGAACTTGACTGCAAGGAGGTTGAGATTAAAAGAAGTGCAGGTTTATTGCCGCTAAATACATAGAAGCTTGTCAAGAGCTTGGTTTGCAGGTTAAGATTCTTGGGACTTAGCATACAACTGCTTCCCAACATCGGCTTGTTCTCTATCATTTTAACATATATTGTTTTTGAAGTCTCAGTCATTTGTAAATTGTAATCAAGCTAGAACCACAATTGTTTCTCTCTGCAGGGTAAAAATGTAAGATGGGAACTCCTAGAGAGTACAAAATCATACATACCACATGATATTTGGCAAGAAATGGAAGCATCATCTTTTGAGTCTTGAGCTGCAAGCCTGCAACAATTTATTGGCGTTCTCGACAACAATTTGCAACAAGAGGGAGCTGTTGCTTCTCGACACAGAGATGGAGAGAGGAGAGGGAGTTGTTTCTGCTTCTTCTCTTCGACAGAGACATAGAGATATGTTGTTGTTGCTTCTCCTCTTCGACAGAGACAGAGAGAGATCTCGCTAAGGGAGCTCCTGCTGCTGCTTCTTCTCTTCGACAGAGACAGAGAGAGGAAAGGAGAGGGAGATCTCGCTACTTCTTCTCTTCGACAGAGACATAGAGAGGAGAGGGAGATCTTGATGTTTCTTCTCTTCGAGGCTCGCTGCTTCTCTTCGGATCTCGCTGCTTCTTCGACAGAGACAGAGATGGGAGAGGAGAGGGAGAGGGCGATCTCGCACAGAGAGACAAAGAGACAGATATTTAATTGGGGTTATTAGGGTATAGTGTATATAATGGGTATATGCAAATTTTAATCGGTTCTAAACGTTCGGTTCCGAACCGTTTGAAAAAAAAAATTGGAACCGGAACCGAACCGTTTAAGAACGGTTCCGGAACCGAACCGAATCGTTTCACATTTTTATAAATTAAAACCGAACCGTTTGGAGTAAAACGGTTCGGTTCGGTTTGGATCCGCGGTTCCTCGACTCGTTTGCCCACCCCTAGCCAAGGGTTTTAAGAGACTAGAGTGGGATGTCTTGAGCAATTCAGCAAGTTCTCAGCAGGTTCAGCACACACAATTTGAATTTGATATAGAAAGATCGCGTACCCCTCTCATTTTCCCAAATCCAGATATATGACACTAGAAAGAGACCCCGGGTGGAGTACACACCCTCAAGAAACGAGAAACAGTATACACTATCCACGTAATAGGGCACTGGTTAAATTAGCCAGTAGTATCTTAGCCACTCCAATGGGTTTGACATCCTTGTAAGTAATGCCAACGAAAAAACATTCATTCATACCTTGAAAACTGAACATAACGCACAACATATATCAACTTATCACATATAACAAAAGAACATACGAACAAAAGGTCGGTTGATTCAAAGAGAAGGTGATACCTCCTACAATAGCGCACAATTTACCAGCAATCCAACCAAACGATTTACAATTAAAAACACAGACCATCCCACTCTTGTATATAAGTTTCAACTAATGTTTAGAACACTAAAATGAACGAACCATCCAACAATATTTCTTTACTCGAAGGCCCATTGGTTCTCCCTGCGAACCTCCTCTTCCTCCTCCGGAGTGAAATCATTCTTGATATTGAAGGTCTTGCGAATCTCCTCAGGAGTCTTCCCCTTGATCATGTCAGCCACAGTTTGGCAAGTGAGATCCAACAAACTTTTGATGTTCAGGTAGTTCGCAGCCTGCAACAAATAATAAGATATAACAGTCAGCACCATCATATTTCAGCAGTCACATATTAATCCTTTTCTATTTCTGGTACTAGTTTACGGACAACATACACAAAACCAGACAAGAAAAGAAACTCTGATAAGCAAGTCTATCAAGAATAAAGAATACCCTGTTCCAGTTCCCATGGTGTGACTGCTAACCTAAACAATTTGAAATCATCTACTTACAATTTGAATCAATCCCAAACATATAAACCCCTAACAGAACACAAATGCATATAAACACCCCCAAAACACCCAATGGGGTTAATTCAAACCTGAAACACATCTAACCACGCAATACCCCAAAATAAACAAATCTTGGAAAACCCCCAATTATACATAAAAGTATACAACTCGTAAGTTAAATAACAATCTAACATGATCAGAAACCTAAATCGCACACTAAAGATAACCATCAAAAACTACTTTCTAAACAACAAGGATCAAGAAACTAAGAAAAAAAAGGAATGGAAATGAAACCCTTATCAGAATAAAAAGCTCCAATATAACAAATGTCAACAAATCGTGAAAATCCCTCTAACCAGATTAAAACCCTAAATCACATGCCATAAATACTGAAACAAATCCTAAACAATCGTCAAGAAGAATCAAGAAATGCAAGAAGCCTTACCAGAATGAGATCGAAAAGAGTTGCCTGATCGACCTTGACAAATTCAATGTCCCAAGTCTTCAACTCTTCCTCAACAGCACGATCCTCCGTCTTGGGGGTTTCAACATGCTTCTTACAGTACTCGATCACCTTCGCCAGGATCTTGCTGGTGACATTCGGCAAAGGGATGAAACTTCCGGCGCAGTCGTCCTCGATCATGTGCTTGATGGTCTGTGATTCCGTCGCCACCGCCTCCTCCACCTCGAAGTCCTCCCCGTCCGAGCTCTTCAACACCACCTTCTTTGTTGCAGCGGCAGCCATCGCGATTAATTTGCAGAGACGATCGAAAGAAGGATGAGATATTTTTCGAAACCCAAACCCTAGCTTTCTCCCTGTCCGCTTTCTATCTTTCGAAATGACATATGGTCGTACCGTTTTTATAGAGGTTTTAACTTTTTAGTCGGTGGGGTCGTATCGTTTCAGTAGTTATCTATAAAATTGATGAATCCGTCTAAATGGCGAGGAAACCAGCGAGGGAGGGGGGTGCAACCCCTTCATCCCCTTCAGGATGCGCGAAAGCATGCATTTTGAGGGAGACGGAGGGTTTCACCCCTCCCCCTCGCTGGTTTCCTCGCCAATTAGAATTCCCGAAATTGATTTACTTTCCATAATAATTTATACACATTGGTTATATTCCCACTATGTAATGTCCATTTTTATTATAATATGCAATTTGGGTTGGATCAATAAATTTACTAATTTTCAATTTCCAACATATTTTTGCTATAATTAAGTGCTACCAATTACAAAATTGACTCGAATTATAGGTTATGCTTGTGCACGCGTTTAGAAGCTATTTTTTGACAAAATGATAACAATAGTTTTTCCAATTTGTCTGGTTAAATTGTAATTAAAAGATATTTACACTTGTCTTGTCGCCCTATCAATATTTGCACTTGTTTGTGAAATGCATATTAAAAGACATTTATTGATAACAATATAACTTTTCCCTTTAACCAATTTTTATTTTTTCCCAAGTCATTGTAAATTAGACCTGAATTTGTAAGTTAAATTTACTTAAATACTAATTAAAAGACATTTGTACTTTTTTTTTTGTCAAATGCGGATTAAAAGACATTTATTGATATCATAATTATTAAACAAGTCAATGAATAGCTTTATTGTTTGTTGTACTAAATTTGAAATTATAGCTGGCTTGAGAAAAACCAGTGAGGTTGTTGTTTGGAGGGGTGAATTTACACTTTTGCCTCCCTCTTTAACAATCTTTTTGAAAAAAAGTGTTTAAAAAGGGTGGGAGAAGGGTAAAAGTGTAAAATCTCTCCCAAACAGCAACCTGGCTAATTTCCCAGGCTAAGAAGAATTACTCCTCAAGATCTAAAAATATTTAAAATAGAGGGCTACTTGGACTTTACCTCCGATACTTGTGAAAATCTAGAAGTAAGAAGAAGAAGAAGTTATTGAGCGCATTCATGAAAAAAGTATTTTTTTGCGATTCGGCTGCAAATAATCAATTTGTCAATTTGTACACCTCTTTAGGTTGAAAAGTAAGATGCGCCAAAATGTGTCATAAGTTAAGAAGGATATTTCATTGTATTTTTTGTAAGGTAAGAACTTGCATTTTATTTACACTTGCAATTGATCTCTGTAACACCCTTAAGGTTGATAAGAATTTGATTGGGTATTTGTTATACCAACGTTTGACTTCAAGCATACATTTTTAGAATAACTTTAAGGCCTACAAGTTTCATTTTTAAGTTTTATGTCGTGTTTATTACATTTGACTTGTGTAAACATCAAATCCGTAAATTCGAATCTATTATAACAACAATGGTCTGATGATAGTCATGCACCTTGTCTCTTGTCACCTCATATTGTTGTTGCCATTTATTTTCCGGCTATGCACTGCAATTCAACCAAGATACTTTGCTTAATTCTATCATACTCCTAGATCCTCCTAAAGAATTGAATTGTCACAATATGAGAGGAAACCTGATTTTTACCTCTTTACCATCCCAGGAAGAAAATGAAAGGTTAGAAGAGAGAGCTAAATAGTAAATAGTAGTATTATTTGAACCTTCCACCAACACCAATGGATGTAATTAAGTAGCAATAGTTTCTTCTAATTCATGGTAAGTTGAAATTCGAAATTTTCAAATGAAATGTATTTGAGTTGTAATTATGCTTATGCGTCTTATTTGCATTTCCTATGGTCTCTCAAATGTAGATTAATAGACGTCTACTGCTTGTCATGCGCACCCTAATTAACAAACAATTCAGTTAATAGCACTATTGTTTGTTTTACTAAATATCTAAAATAATACATGGCTATGTGGATCTAATTTACCTCTGATAATAATGAAAATATAGAATTATGAACAAGTTATTAAGCGCATCCTCATAAAGAGTTTGGATTGTCTGTGTTTTGTTGTAAATACTCGATTTCTCCCTCTATAGTATCTTCAGGTCGAAATTTAGGATACCCAAAACACGTCATAGGGTATGAAGATCTCTAGACACGTAGGATCTTGCATTTTATTTATTTTTTGTAAATAAGATGTTGCACTTTTTTTATGCTTAATACACTCGATATTTGTAAGACCATTAAAGTAGAGAGAATGACTTCAACCATACATTTTAAGAGTTACTTTTAACGCCTACAACTTTCATTTTGGAGGTTTACTTCACGTTAATTGCTTGAATTGCGTAAACATCAAAACTCTAAATTTGGTATCATTTACAACAACCATAGTCTGATAGTCATGCATCTAGTTTCTTATCGCCACATACTGTTTTTTTATTTTTATTTTTTTATGCTAATAATTACAATTCAACCAAGATACTACTTTTTAGAATATACTCTCATTGTATCATATTCCTAGCTCTCCCTCTAAATGATCATCTTCTCGCGCGCAATATGAGAGATAAAGTGCATTCTACAACTCCACTTTTTCTATTCCTTTCCTATGTCCTCCTTTGTTACTCCAGATTTCCATCGAATGAAATTCCACTACCACCACCACACCTTATTAATTCCTCTATACTGCCACCTTAGGTCAAGAACAAACAAACTTGAACACCACCATAATGCTGCAAATACTCCATGGATCCAACATACCATTTTTATGACCATCACCATACAATGGAACCATCTTATTATCTTATGAGACTCAGAGTTCAAGTTTCAAGCTAATAGAGCAATAACATAGATCAATCGTGTTGACATATGTTCGTTTAAGATAAAATGTTTCATTGAAAATGATCCAAGGTTCACTTGATTGCATATGAAAATCATATTGCAAGCACAATTTATTAAAATTGGATCATTGCCAAATAAACCTGCTGAGACTCTAGATCGCAAGTAATCATGATAAAGCTCTTATAAGGAAAACAAAGGGTCGGGCTCTATGAAGAAAACACAACATTTTTACAAACCCTTCACTAAAGTATCCAAAGATTTATAACCTCCTATAGTAACACATCTTCTCGCATCTAAGCTGAATGCCAAAATTCCCCATCTTAAAGCTTTGAAGTAGTTAGTCCCATAGAGCAAAAATGAAACAATATGGAATAATGAAAAGTGGAAGATATATTTGAATAATGATGAAAAAAGTTAAAATAAGAAATGTGATTAGAGTGATGAAGAAATAGAAGGACTTCTAAATTTAGCTTTTGGTTCAAATGGGAGATGATTAATCCCCCATTTTAACTTTTACCCTTGGAAATGCTCTAACAACGTACTTTTACTTTTGAAGCATAAGTACTATGGGGCACAACAACAACATTTTTCATGTCAACCAGGCCTGGTTTTATGTAAGGCTCATCCTGTTAGAAGATAAAGGATTAATTCTCAAATCTTGTCGTTGCTTTCATAAATTTTCACTAGAAATAAAAGGAAGGATAAAGTATCTTGAAGACGTCAAGGCCAACCTGGAAAATTAGGTTCTCGTTATAAGAATTATAGCCTACTAAATTTTGAATATTGCTTTGATTTAGCTCAGTATATGTGGGAGCAAAAAATAATCCTTAGCCCAGCCGAATAAGAAAGCCAAATAATATGGGTTGTTCCCAAGAAATTAACTAGCTCAAATCTGGTCCCAATGCAAGTCGGCAAAATATTATTTTTTCAGCAGATGAATAGTGTTCGGCACCGACCACCATGCTTAGTTAAGCACATGAACCTATAGGAGAGGTCTCTCCAAACGGGAAGTTATAGTTACAATTGTCAATGAAAGTTATAACCATCTACGGGAAGTTACAATCGTTGAATGAAATTTACAACCATTTACGAGAAGTTACAACAATCAACAAGAGGTTACAACCATCAATGGGAAGTTACAGCCATCAATGACTCTTGACCTGCCACGTGTCTCACTCTTCTATGAGCAGTTGGTTCTCGACCTGCCATGTATCTCACTCGTCTACGAGCAGTTGGCTCATCCCGCCTCTACAAATAGCCAAACACAGTTATTTTCGAGTAATCCTTTCCTGAATCTCAATTTTCTCTTAGAACATAGAAATAATACATATTTTTCTTAGAGACACTATCTTAACTTTGGCATCAGAGTCCCCGTGGCAGACACAACATTGGTATCAAGAATCCTTATTCATCTTATGTAGATTATTCCGCGTGATCAACACGTGATCCAGTGAAAATTTGCTTCAACAAATTATTGATTTCAATGAGAGCTTGAATCAAACTAATTGCAAGCTCTCTTCATTTGATAAAAAAAAACTTTCATTTATTTACTCATTCACTTTGAATTTTCTTACACAAACGCTTTTATTTTCGAAGTTATTTTCCAATACAAAGGTGGGAATTAAAAAACAAACTAGCAAAAATAATCCATCTGAAAGCATTCATTCTACATGTGCATGGGAGCAAAAACAATCAAGGCAGAATAAACATTGTCATCTACTAACAGACCATGTGCATGGGAGCATAAGTACTTATCCATTGAGGGGAAATAATCCACCTGGGAGCATTCATTCAAGATTAGGGCCACGAGCAAATATGCACTTTAGGCTTGGGACTCAAACAAGAGTTTTCTCAAGGTTGGGCCCCCAAGGACTTGTACACTCAAGGTCGGGGTTGCTGATGACACTAGATATAAGTGGTTAGTGCATAAACAAAATCCCGATGGATGTGAACAACGCAAAAGAATATGATGATTGTGGCAACCGGCCATTTCACAAAGTGAATTGAAGCTGAGGCATCCTAGCATTTTTAGCTTTTTAGAAAGAAAAAATGTGTAATGTACATATAAGAAAAATTTGATTGTATGTTATCTCTTCATTGTTATTTATCTCGTCAACAAGAGATTCCTCATCCAGTAGAACATACACAAAGTTCTCTGTTACGGTTAATCAAATTCTCCATGAGATAAATAAGCAACCTTGACTGAGGACACCACCAATGAAAGGAGATCTTGCAAAAAATAAGATTCGAATAAATATTTACATATACCTAAGTACAAGAGATGTTATTTTGCTTCTCAGTGGATAACACACATTCTTCAATTGAAATAGTGAAATATGAGAATTCGTTCTACATGTCCTTCTACAGAAGACATTTAGAAATACAAATATTTATGTACACCTCAGTAAAGGATACCACTCTCCGTGAGTGGGTAATTTAGTGCATAGAAGCATCGTACTCACGACTACTTAAATCGGTTTAAGTTTAGTCAAGTGCTCAGCAGACCATACAAGCAAAATTCCTCAGTAGAAGATGACACTCTCCATGAGTGGGTAATTCAATGCATGTAAGCATCTTACTCAGGACTATTTAAATCTGTTTAAGTTTAGTTAAGTAGTCAGCAGACTACACAAGCAAAATGCCTCAGTAGAAGATGACGCTCTCAGTGAGTGGGTAATTCAATTAATCAACCACTGAGCATAAAATCATCTTACTCGAGACTAAAATTCGTTTAAGTTTTGTCAAGTGGTCAGCAGATCACACAATACTTCCATGCAATTTCTAGAATAAACTGATTTTAATCAATGATAAATTTCTAAATCCTCAGGTTATGCTTAAGTTCTGACTTAGCATATTGGAAACTAGTGAAGGAGGCCAATCAAGCTTTTGCACTCTTAATGAAAATATTTCTAAGTCAGCAGACTAAAAGCAAAGTTGAATGAAATGCAACATTACTTCAACATAATTTCGATAAAAATGGCAGTTTTAAATGTAGCAGTTAGCTCAATCCTCATCATAGAAGACTTGGGAGTACAACTTCTTCCTGGATGCTTGTAAAAAACTCATGAAATGGGCGATAGAGTTGAGCCAATACGACTTGATCTACCGGCCGATGACAACTATAAAGGCTCAAGCCTTAGTAGATTTCATAGCATGATTTGCTCCCTCCTCAACCGAGGAAACAAAGTCAGTCAGCAGATCAATATTGTGTCCTTCAACCAAATCTACCGACCAAAGACAACTATAAAGACTCAAGCCTTAGCAAATTCATAGCAGAATTCACTCCATCCTCAACTAGGGAAATAAAGTCAACCAGCATATCAGTGTCGCATCCTTCACCAAATGAAGATTCTTCAACTCATGCTGAAACAGGGGCAGGTCAGCCCAAAGGTATGTGGCATTTATATGTGGATGGGTCGTCAAATCATAAGGATGTTGGAGCAAAACTTGTTTTATTTACACCCGATGAAACCATTGTTGAGGAAGCCATCAGACCTAGTTCCAAAGCTCCCACTAATGAAGCAGAATATGAGGCCTTGTTTGCTGGTCTATGCCTAGCAAAAGAATTGTTAGATAAAAAGTTTGCATATAATCTAATTCTCAGTTTATAATCATTCAAGCATCCAGTGAATACGTGACAACGCACCTAAAGATGATTATCTACTTAGACAATGTCAAAAAGCCTATGAAATTACTATATGTGATTCATCCAGTAGATCACCTCCTCTTCAGTAGAAGACTTTACATGCAGATCATTTTGTCTTTAGCAAACTACATTTCAACAACAGAAGAAACTCCGGATTTCGCAAATGGCTCCCTCACGACCAAAAAGGCCAATCCAATAAGTTTTTTTTCCCTTTTAAGAGATAATTCCTCCCCAGTAGATGAAAAGACCTCAACTCTAACAGATTTCTTAGAATTCCACTTTGTCTTTAAAAAACTCTCGAAAGAAGTTTCATCAATAGAGATGGATAAGTCAACAAGATCAGAGATATTCTACTTCTATTTTTTTGGGGAAATAGAATCCCAGGGACGCCCCTGTTGTATGAAATTCAGTGTATTGCAGCATCATTATTGCATACGATTGAATAAAAACCTCACAAATGGGACAAGACAAGATTGGGAAGAGGATGAAAGGTCCATGTTAAAATATGCTGGAAAAGCTTTGAAGAATATCACCTATAACTTAAAAAGGAAGGAGCACCAATTTGCCAAAATGAGGTGAAGGATAAGGTTGTGTCCCAAAGGTTTGAGGCTTTGAGCCTTGTCAACAAA
The DNA here is from genome assembly GCA_003290165.1 of Berberis thunbergii. Lineage (NCBI taxonomy): Eukaryota > Viridiplantae > Streptophyta > Magnoliopsida > Ranunculales > Berberidaceae > Berberis > Berberis thunbergii. Next base: position 155,477 of record QNQO01001477.1, read on the forward strand.
GAATGAACAAGAGTCTATGGGCATGATAGGCTAACACACTAGTCAATCAGCAAGTTTTGGGTGCAATTTGAAGTTAATATGGAGATCAAATTTTGGGTTGGTGATGTTGTCTTTGCTTGAAATCACTAAAAGGAGATGAAGGGGCCGTGTCCCAAAGGTGTAAGAGTTGCCAACAGAGAATGAACAAGAGTCTAGGGTGGGATGTCAAAAAATGAACAAGAGTAAAGGATGAGACGTCGTACCCTCCCATTTTCCCATTTCCAGTTATACAACACTAGATAGAGACCTCGTGGGTGGAGTACACACCCTCAAGAAACAACAGTGCACACTGTCCAATATATCCATTCTGAGCAATCAAAGTACATAAGTGTATGGTTTGAAAATTTTTTGTTGAAAACTTTCTATCCTGTGCACAATATAATAGGGCACTGGTTAAACTAGCCAGTAATAAGGTTGCGAGATGAAGTTGTTGTTAGAGATGTTGGCGAGAATTGAAAAGTTAGTCCCACATCGAGTAGTGAGCCAAGTGAAGTGAAATTAATAAGTTATTGGATATGTGTCAATAAGTGACAGGCAAGTGAATAGTTTAGTCACGTTCGTAGTAAAAACCCCACACCCAAGCGTGACGGGTGTCTAAGTTGGGGGCAATATCGTTGCTTGAGAAGTGTGAGATTTACGAAGTTAGAAGTGCACATTGAGACAAGTTGGAAGTGCATGTTGAGGTGGAGCTGGTGCCGAGGACTTTGCTCCTTCATCCCCGAGCACAACAAGTGGTATCAAAACTGATGGTTCGACTTTGGGCTTGGCAAGTTAGAAGCGTGGGTTTTCCAAAGTTAGAAGTGCACGTTGAGATGGAGCTTATCCTGGGCCAGAATAGGCTCAAGTCTCGCCAATGTGGAGATTGTTAGAGATGTTGGCGAGAATTGAAAAGTTAGTCTCACATCGAGTAGTAAGCTAAATGAAGTGAAATTAATAAGTTATTGGATATGTCTCAATATGTGACAAGGCCTTTGGGGGCAGTTGAATAGTTGAGCCCCGATCATAGTAAAAAAACTTACACCCGGGCACAATGGGTGTCTAAGTTGGGGACAATATCATTGCTTGAGACATGTCACGTAGTGGTGGTGTCGGGGGGCTTTGCTCCTTCACCCCTGAGCACAACAGTTGTAAGTAATGCCAATGAAAAAATATTCATTCATACCCTGCCAACTAAACAAAACGCACAACATATATCAAATTATCAACAACAGAACAAAATGTTGGTTGATTCAAAGATAAGGTGATACCTCCTACAATGGCGCACATTTTACCAACAATCTAACCAAAAGATTTACAATAGAAACACAGACCATCCCATTTTTGTATATAAGTTAACCTAATGTTTAGAACACTACATGACCATCCCACTTTTATTACCAGAATCTATGCTAATTGTGCAGGAGAAGTAAATCTTACACTAAAGGTCTAAATTCTAAAAGCTAAGCGGCACATGCATTGACATGAGATAAAAGCCATCCCATTTTAACTCTCTCATTAACATTGATGGCATGCCTATTTGTTTCCAGCGACAATCAATCAAATCAATGTTCCCAAGTGTATACTTGCTCCAGACTGTCAAGGAAGAACATTTCCTAAAAGATATTTGTTGTTGGGAATTCAAGTGTCATTGGGTAGGAGGGACCTAACATAGGCAGTGTCAGGACTAGTACCGTTGGTCAGAGAAATCAACGTCAGAGGTCTTTCAAGACTTTCCTAATGGTATCAAAACTCAATGTTCCCTTTTGAAAAGTGCCCAAATGCTTTACATCTATAATATATAGGGGAAGGTTTGAGCTCTTGATTGTGAGGACGTGTTGCCTCCATTGCATAGTCGGGCCAGACTGTACCGCTAGCATTTTTATTGTTTTCTTTGCATTGCTTTTCAACTTCAAACTTTTATTTCCATCGATTGTTAGCATCGAACTAGTCTTGAGCAACGTCCTTTCAAACGTTCCTCCCCATTGTAATCTATTGAATGTTAATGAAAGCTTTTCCTGACTATTGTGCATCGTTATATTGTCTACAGATTGATATTGTGCATTCTCAAGCTAATATTTGTGCCCGTTGAAGTAACTACTCATAGGCTTACTAGTGAATTGGATAGATAGCGCCGCACGGATTGCTAGTCCGTGACAGTTGGTATCAGAGCCAGAGCTTGTTGAATGCAAACCAGGATGCAGGAACTAAGCGAGCGCCTTAGCGCTATGGAGGAACGACAGGCTAGTCGAATACAGAGACTAGAAAACAAAATGGATCAGTTGAACAGTTTGGGAGAACAGATCAGTCGGCTTGATGGACTCTTTCACTTGGCAGACAGAGTGGATTCGTTGGCTGAGCACGTCGATAATTTAGAGGGACGGACAGTCACTATGGAAGAGTCGCCTCACCCCACAGCTCAGGTGATGAGTGACTTCCAATTACAGCTGGAGGATTTATTTGCAAGGATTGGCTTGCTGACCAAGGCCACAGGGACGACTGATCACCCTAAGATGAAAGTGTCTGAGCCAAAGTCATATGCTGGAGTACGAGATGGGAATGAGCTAGAGAACTTCTTGTTTGATCTGGAGCAGTATTTTCGCGTGGTGAACCTCGAATCAGAAGAAGCCAAGGTCACCATGGCGACCATGTACTCAGCAGGTGATACGAAACTATGGTGGAGAACCAAATATGCAGATATGGAAGCAGGTCGCATCCTTATTAGAACTTGGGCAGACCTCAAGAAGGAACTCAGAAATCAATTCTTGTCTGAGAACACTGATTTCTTAGCAAGGAGGAAGCTCCACACCATCAAACAGACATGCAATATTTGAGACTATGTCAGGCAGTTCTCAACTTGCTTGCTAGATATTCGAGACATGTCTGAGAAGGACAAAGTTTTCTGTTTCATGGAACAAGCTCAGTCGCTTCTGCAAGCAGAATTGCAAAGGCAAAAGGTGACAGATATTACAAGTGCTATTGCAGCAGCAGAAAGGTTTAGCGATTATATGCCCATGGCTGGATCCACTTCGCTCAATCACTCCACAGCTAGAACTGGCAGTATCAATTCAAGCTCAGGGTCGAATGCTCGATCACCTCACCAAAACTGGGGAAACTCAAATCAGAACTGAGGAAACTACAATTCTCGCCCGTCCAACCAGAATTGGAGTTCCAACAGAAATTGGAATGCCAGCTCTAGCAACTCCAATTACAACAACAAAGGATGGCAAAACTACTCTGGGTAGTGGAGACCATCTGCACCTACCCCATGCATTCTTTGCAATAGCAGGGATCACCCAACAGGCAAATGTCCATCCAAACCAGCCTTACACTCATTGATGTCCTTGCTTCAAGCAGAACCTTCTAACTCGACCGCATCGAGCTCGAACCCCGCCAACAGTGAGACCTCCCAGATGGGAGCTCTACGCAAGTGATTACGCCCAAACAATACACGCGGTCAATTGCAGTAAAGAATGGGGTGTCGATCCCACGAGGAAAAACGATCTACAAAATAAGGTTAAGGAAAACAAACTATGCGAAACTAAAGTTAATAAATTCTAACAAATTTAAAATACGAAATTGAATTTAATTTAATGAAAATTAAGTTTGGAAAAATCACAAGGTTCCAAGAATCCCTCCTAGACTTCACATGCCAATTAGTATTGATTCGCTATGATGACTCAACTACGTGTTTCACATCCCAAACGACGTAATCGGAAAAATAATCTTTTAATCATTAATAAACCCTAATGTAAATGAAGTTTAGATTTCACTTCTTCTAAGAAACCACAAAGGTTTGTCATATGTGATATCCTAAACTTACGATATATCCGGAGACAATACCGTAATAAATGACGGTCACATATAACTAATCTACCGGAATCAATTAATTCTTAAACATTCCACACATAAGAAAAGCGTGACTAAGCTTATATGGAGAAGAAAAGATAATCATCGGAATAATAAAAATCTACGAAGAAATCTATGATATCCTTCTCACTGAAATAACATAAATTTCTATATTAAATAAAAGTGATAATCATTAAACATCATTATTCATCGTGAAAACTCAAAGCGAATCAAATACTAATTTAGTGCGTTACATCTAGGAGTTCACCTCTTCACCTTGCGTGGGGTTTAGTGACTCATGGTGGTGGTGGTCACAGCATCACTGGAGGATGAATCCATCACTTCCTGTACGCGCACGAATCCCGAGAAAAACAGCTAAATTTGCACTGTGGTGGCTCTTACAGATTCTCGGGGCGTCAATAGCCACAACCATTTTTTCAAAACCGAAAACAGTTTTTCCCGCGCGAAATTCGCTGCTCTGCAGCTCTTCTTCTTCTCCAGCGCGACGCGACCTGCTCCGCCTCTATTCTCCGCTCCTCGCGAGCGTTCTCTCCTCCCAACCAGCTCCTGTACCTGCAAGAACAAAGAGAGAGGGTGAGGGAACATGGATAATAACAAAACCACGACGGAGGAGGTGGAACAGGGAGGTGAAACAGGGTGGTGCTCTCCCTGTTTCGCGGTGGTAGCGAGGTCCTCGCGGTGGTGGTGGCTCTAACAGAGAGAGGCGTGAAGGAGGGAGAGACCGTGAAGAAGAGAAAAAGAGGAAGGAGGGCGGCTGCGAGGGAGAGAAACAGGGAGATGCTCCCTGTTTCGCGGCAGTACTGTGCGCGCGGGGTGGTTTGGACAGGTGATGGTGGCTGTGAGAGAGAGTGAGGGAGATGGTGGTGGCGGCTGTGTTATGGACAGAGAGAACGGTGGCGAGGTGAGGTTGGTGTTTGTACCGTGTAACAGGGGCGTGACACGGTGGTTAGTGACGGTGGCGAGGTGGTGGTTGGTCAGTGGCGAAAGACACAGGGCTCTGCCTCGGTGGAGGTGGTGATGGTGGCTGGAAAAGAGAAGGAGAACAGAAAAAACGTGGAAGAGAGAGTAGTTTCTAAGAGAAGGCAAGAGAGAAACCTAAATAGGGTTTCCCTATTTCCTTGTTAGGCCGAGCTTAGGATTCTAGCTTTCTGGGTTTGGGCTTGGTTAAAGTAAGTGGACCATGTTTATTCGGGTTAGGCTTAGATGTGTGAACCACTCTTTTGTACCACCGCTAGAATCAACAAATTAATCATTTTCTCAAATTTGTCGCCTTAATGCACTTTTATCGTTCACGGCGCGCAGATTCCTACAAAAACATAAAAATTGAAATAATTAGAATAAAATATATTTATTGAAGCACTAACATATATAAATTAAGGGTTATAATTTGTAATAATTACGTGTATATTAGCAAGCTCAATGCTATCAAAGGAGAAATGTATGAGCACCCACACAAGAAGGCTTTGCAATACATCGACATCACTATCAATGGGTTCTCTTCCCAAGCATTGTTGGATTCAAGAGCGACAAACAATTTTATTGCCCCAGATGAAGCTAGACGTGTGGGTCTGAACTTAGAAGGAGATGTGGGTAAGTTGAAAGCTGTCACTCTATTAATGGTATGGCTAGAGTTGTGCCACTACAGGTTGGTCCATGGGAAGGAAGATCAAACTTCTTGGCCGTCCCACTTGATGATTTTAAGGTGATTCTTGGCCAAGAATTCTTCCGAGGAGCTGCAGCAGGACCACTACCTTTCATGGAATCCTTGGGGTTTTTCGGACCCAGACTACGCATTATACCAACCTCAATTCGACCCACAACTCGTGATAGAATATTGTTGGCGCTCCAAGTCAAGAGAGGCTTGGCCAAAGGAGAAGATACATACTTAGCTGTGGCAAAGCTAGAGATGAAAGATGATACTAGCAAAATCCCTGAGGAAGTTGCCCAAGTTATTGCTGACTTCAGCGAAGTAATGCTGAATGAATTGCCAAACAATCTACCTCCCAGAAGACTCATTGATCACGAAATTGAGTTAGTGCCTAGTGCCATGCCACCCGCACGTAGTCCATACCGCATGAGCCCTCTAGAGTTGACCGAATTGAGAAAACAACTAGATGGCTTGTTGGAGTCGGAATTCATTCGGCCCTCTAAAACACCTTATGGGGCACCTGTTCTTTTTCAACGGAAACAAGATGGCAGTCTTCGCCTTTGTGTTGATTATAGAGCCTTGAACAAAGTCACTATAAAGAACAAATACCCGCTACCGCTCATTGCAGACTTATTCGACCAACTTGGATCCGCCAGATACTTCACTAAACTCGACTTGAGATCAGGTTACCATCAGGTCCGCATTGCTGTTGGTGGCGAACCCAAAACTGCTTATTCTACTAGATATGGGTCATATGAGTTCCTACTAATGCCCTTCGGCTTGACCAATGCTCCAGCTACGTTTTGCACCCTTATGAATGGCATGTTCCGTCACCTTCTGGACAAGTTCGTGGTTGTCTATCTTGACGATATTGTGGTTTATAGTGGGACTATAGAAGAACACCTACATCATTTGCTAGAAGTGTTCCAAATCCTTAGGGATAATCACCTCTTTGTCAAGAATGAGAAGTGCTCATTCGGCCAGACCTAGATCAATTTCTTGGGTCATGTTATTAGCAGTGGCAAGATTCGGATGGACATGGAGAAAGTCAAGACAATTCATGATTGGAACACTCCTAAGAACGTGTCTCAACTACGTTCTTTCCTTGGACTCGCAAATTATTATCGTCGCTTCATAAGGGACTACTCTAAGAGAGTTGTTGCACTGACAAATTTGTTGAAACAAGACCGAACATGGGAATGAGATAGGCAGTGTGAAGCTTCATTCCAAGACTTGAAACTAACCGTGATGAAAGATCCAGTATTGGCCTTGCCAAACATCACCAAGCCCTTTGAAGTACAAATAGATGCATCTGATTATGCCTTAGGGGGAGTCTTGCTTCAAGATGGTCACCCGGTAGCATATGAGAGTCGAAAGTTGAATGATACAGAGTCTCGTTACTCATCTCAGGAAAAGGAATTGCTAGCCATTGTACATTGATTACGGGTGTGGAGACACTACCTCTTGAGATCTCAAGTCCTTGTTAAAACAGATAATGCTGCAGCAAGCCATTTCCTTACTCAAAAGATGCTAACCTCCAAGCAATCTCGATGGCAGGAAAAATTAGCAGAATTTGACTTAGTATTGGAATACAAGCCAAGGCGCACTAACAATGTAGCCGATGCACTCAGTAGAAGGGAAGACCTTGCAGTGCTAACCCATATCGATCCGAGTCACACCATCTTGGAGAAGATCAAAGCAGACCTACAGACAGACCCACAAGCGAAGGCGATTACATAGTTAATCAAGCAGGGCAAAACTCGACGGTTCTGGATAAAAGATGGAGCAATACTCACAACTGGTAATCGCTTCTATGTTCCAAGAACTTATGGTTTGAGGAAAGAACTTTTGAGATAATGCCATGACACCCATTGGGCGGGACATCCAGGTTGGAGACGAACACTTGCGTTGCTAGAGAGGGGGTATTATTGGCCGCAGACACAGGAGGATGTAATGGCCTATGTTCGAACATGTCTTATTTGCCATCAAGATAAGGTTGAAAGAGATCGACCAGTAGGCTTACTAGAGCCTTTTCCTGTTCCAACTCGTCCTTGGGAAAGTGTTTCCATGGACTTCATTACTGGGTTGCCGAAGGTGGAGGACTTCCTTGTAGTTGTTGACCGATTCTCAAAGTATGTGACATTTGTGCCGACCAGACTGACTTGCACAGCCGAAGATACGGCGCAATTGTTCCTCAAGCATGTAGTGAAGTATTGGGGACTACCCGAAAACATTGTTAGCAATCGTGATGCTCGCTTCACAGGAAAGTTCTGGAAGGAGTTGTTCAAGCTCTTGGAATCCAAACTTAATATGTCGACAAGCCAACATCCCCAATCTGACGGACAGACTGGGCACTTTAACTCTATGCTCGAAGAATACCTTCGTCATTTTGTAAGTGCAAATCGGAAAAATTGGGTGGGACTACTTGATGTTGCACAATTCTGTTTCAACTTACAAAAGAGCTCAGCTACTCACTCCAGCCCTTTTCAGTTAGTCACTGGTCAGCAACCATTGACACCACATACAGTGCTTATCGGGTACCAAGGACCCATCCCAAGAGCTCTTGAATTTGTCAAAGCCTGGCAGAAAAACATTGAAGTTGCTCGAGCCTATCTTGAGAAAGTCTCCCGTCACATGAAGAAATGGGCTGACAAGAAACGACGGATTGATCAGTTTGAAGTCGGGGACTTGGTATTGGTGAAGCTAGATATGTTCAACAAGTATATACAGACAGTTAGAGCACACAACAAACTGTTTCGCAAGTATGAGGGACCGGTACAGATTATTGAGAAAGTGGGCAAAGTCTCCTATCGCGTCAAGTTACCACATTGGCTCCGTTTCACCCATCATGTTTTCCATGCAAGTAAGTTGAAGTCCTACCATGCATATGCCACTGATCCCACAAGAAATGTATCTACCCGAGCATTGCCTAGGCACCCTACTAAGCCAGATCGAGATGTGGAAGAAATCTTAGCTGACCGCCTCATCAACAACACAGGCCCGAATAGAGAGTATTTGGTCAAGTGGCAGGATGAGCCTCCTTCAGAAATCAGTTGGGATCCAATCGAGCATCTGCTGCCTTACCTCTCAAAGCTGGAAGAGTACTTGGAAAAGTTCGCTGCGAGGGCGTCAGCGAATTGAGTGTGGGAAAGTGTCAGGACTAGTACCGTTGGTCAGGGAAATCAACATCAGAGGCCTTTCAAGACTTTCCTAATGGTCTCAAAACTCAATGTTCCCTTTTGAAAAGTGCCCAAATGCTTAACATCTATAATATAGGGGGAAGGTTTGAGCTTTTGACTGTGAAAACGTGTTGCCTCCATTGCATAGTCGGGCCAGACTGTACCGCTAGCATTTTTATTGTTTTTTTTGCATTGCTTTTCAACTTCAAACTTGTATTTCCATTTATCATTAGCATCGAACTAGTCTTGAGCAACGTCCTTTCGAACGTTCCTCCCCATTGTAGTATATTGAATGTTAATGAAAGCTTTTGCTAACTATTGTGCATCGTTATATTGTCTACATATTGATATTGTCCATTCTCAAGCTAATATTTGTGCCCGTTGAAATAACCACTCATAGGCTTACTAGTGAATTGGATAGCTAGTGTCGCACGGATTGCTATTTCGTGACAGCAGAAGCATAGAACTGCAAGAACTATTGTCAAAATAGTCATTTGAAATTATTGGTATTGCCACCACTACAAAAAAAAACCCTTTAATAGCGGTTCAAAAACGCTATGTTTGCCGGCGCTATAATAGACTCTGGGTCTATTATAGCGGTTTTAAACCGCTATAGAAAGTTACCCTGTTATAGCGTTTTTAAAACGCTATGGTAGATATACATTAGCTTTTTTTTTTTTATTTCATTTGCTATCAATTTGAAATTTCAGAAACACTATTATAACACTAATTTCTTTAACCATAGAAGCTAAACAATTTGAACAAGTTCAAGAGAAATTGTACAAGATTTTACAAGTTCCAGCGAAATTTTACAAGATTTACACTAGACCGCATGTCTGCAACCCCAATTTGGGAAAACCCATCGTCCACCGTTACATGGAAAATACTGTTGAACTAAACTCTAACATCAACATCTAGTTTGGTCTTCTTCTTCTTGCACAGCCTTACATACCCTTATCTTTCTTTGCAGTTTGATCTTCAAGTTGGTGGCCTGACATTTCATCATCACACACTCTGGAAGAGCCCTTCAACTGATTGTCCAATGACACTACACGATGCCTCAATTGCTGAAACTCCAAAGCAGGCTCCTTAGCCACGCTGCATGTGATAAAAACCAGGTCAACAACACTGACAAAAAAAGTTCAAAAGAACCCATCTTGACATCAGCAATAGAACCCCACTCTGAGCCAAAACATTAATATATTGGGACCAAGTTTGTTGGACAAACCCTACGAAATTCAGCCCTTTCAAGATTGCTTCATGTGCCTTTTGATCCTATTTGAATAGAAAATTTCGCACTGTTGCAATAAGTTCTTAATAATAATAATAATAACAATATATCCACAAAAAGTTGCAGCTAATTAAAATTAAACATGACTGCAAATAAACTTACTCGTAGCCGCAAAGGAATACGCCAAATGTTTGAAACGTCATAGAGTGTTACAATGTTTGCTGCCTAGGAGAAAATAATTTGACATTATCAGCACTTCTGATGCCATGAATCACAGACACTGAATCCAAAACTAATTTAACAAAAAATAAGCAAATTTTTTATCATACTGGAATGTGGCAGAACTGAGAGAGCTTTTCCTTAACGTTTTCGTCAAGTGCCTGTCCAAGACATCAATTTTAGAGATTTATGTCCCTATGAAAATGCCTAGAAGGAGGGTTGAAGTAGGAGAAGCACACCTTTGTGCTGCGACAAGCTAAGATATTGGGTGTCAATCCCGGTCCTCTCAATCCACGAACACTATGTTGGGTTGGCTTTGTTTTCTGTAAGTGTAAAACACCATTAGTTACCCATTGAAAAATGAAACAGAAGAGTCCCATGCTAACAGGCTAGTGTACTTTCTGCAATATTTCATAATATGTACAATCACATTCAGAGAAGGATGACCACAAACAGTTTTTATATACCTGCTCACCAACAACATTCAGAATAGGCACGAGACTGACATGAACCAAACAGAAGTTTCCAGGGCCTGAAAAAACATAAGGTAAATAGATAGGTTAAAACAAACCTAGTGTAAAATAAATGATCAGCCCAATGAAATCGCTACATCATCTACGTACCTACTCGATAATAAAATTGACCTAACGCTTCAATAAATGGCAATGATTCAATATCCCCTGCAAGCAGACGTGTTCTACTTAGGCTAAGAAAGTATATAATCATTCGTGCAACCCTCTTGTTTCAAGTGCAATGCTCTATGGCAAATTTCCAATTATCAGAGTATGCATATTTATACCTATAGTTCCTCCCAGTTCTATGACACAAACATCTGATGGTCCTTCTTTACCATCAACAGGAATCATTGCAACACGCTCAATCCAATCTTGAATGGCATCAGTAATGTGTGGAATGACCTAGGCGAGTGAGAAAAAAAGGTTAAGAAATTCAAGGATTTCATAAATTTGTATCTTGTAATCATAGGGAATGCAGTAAATCCATGATACCAACTGACTTGCACATGTGCTTCAAACCACTAGTATGTTCTTATGTCCTTAAAGCAAAGGACAAGTAACAGAGTAACAGTTGAGACACACCTGAACAGTTTTCCCTAGATAATCTCCTCTTCTCTCCTTTTCAAGTACAGACTGTTGATTTGCAAATCAAGAAAATATATCACTGACATTAGTAACCTTAAGATTATCAAAAGTATAACTTTCTCCTCATACACTAGCGCACGATATATGCAACCATCAGTGCCATGCAGTCAACCAACTTACCTGGTAAATCTTTCCAGTGGTGATATTGTTGTCACAGGTCAGCTTGACATCTAGGAACCTTTCATAGTTTCCAAAATCGAGGTCCACCTTCAAAATAATAAAAATAAAAAAATTAATTAAATAAAAATAAATTACAATATATTATCTTCCTTTCAGAGATAAGAAATTGAGGTAAATAACTTTAAAAAACATAAAACCAATAACAGTTGTTTACCTCACCACCATCATCTAAGACAAACACTTCCCCATGCTCGAAGGGAGACATGGTTCCTGCATCTATGTTCAAGAAGGATATGCACACATGAATAAATGGGACTCAGCAGAAATCATTCACCTCTGAGGCTCTGAACATTCAAAATGCTACTAATTAAACAATTGGAGGCTTTGAACATTCAAAATGCTACTAATTAAACAATTGGCAATAAGCTGAGCTTACAGCATAAGGGTCATAAAGTGATTACCTAATTAAATTTTGTAAAACGAGCACTTAAGAAGCCATTCCCTTTTTTATGACCATGGAAGAAAAATATATGTTTTTCTATTCCAAGTCATCACCTTCGGTTTGCTCTTTTTTATTTATCAGCTAGGCAAACAGATACATATATAGTAAAAAGGTAAAACTATGCAATCAAGAGAATCACAGGGCCGACAAGGGAAACATGGTACAAACCGACAAGGGAACCATAATGTTTAAGAATATCAATACCAAAAGTGAAACAATACACATCTGTAAATAGGAAAATGTGATTATATAACCAACTTACTCTGATTGTTTTGTCCATGGATCCAGAGTAGAGCCTATTGGCTCCAACAACTAATGACACAACAGAGAGGCTATGTCCAGTGAGAGAAGTAGTTGGCTCAAAATTGTTGGTTGCATCATTAAATCTCCATACTAGTATATTACCATCCTGCAACAAGTGCAAAATATGCAAGGCACACCCACATCAAAAAAAGAAAAATATCAACAGTTAAATGTTGTTTATAAATTCAATGACTGGTTGGAAAAACAAATTAGAAAAGCAAATGATAACCTGAATTCCAGCAAAAAGCATTCCATTGTCTGCAAACAAGGCATACACTTGTCCAACAGGTGCACTAAGACTAATCACAGCATTAGTTTGGGTATTCCATGCCTCCAATCAGAAGACCACCATTTGTGTAAAATGTTTTAATTAGTAAATAGATGGGACACCCAGACAAAACAAACAAGGAAAATAGTATATTATTGGTCTGAAAATAGAACAGGAAAGTAAAAGAAAATATCAACTGAAAAGGGTAAGAAGTACGCAGAATCTACAATGATGCCGACATCACCGGAAATATCAACTGAATCCAGTGTTCATGAATAGAGCATCTGGAATCCTAACATGCATCTGAAATCTAATTCCTTTCAATGTATCTGAAAGCTAATCACTTTACAATTCACTTGATCTTAATAGGTAGTTGTTTCAGCTTGAAAGGCATCGCAAAGGATATGGTATTCACTATTAGTTCTTTCAAGATTTGTCTACACCAATGCTTCACTGCTCTAATGTTTACCCTCTTGTGCTTCTGCCTATATCTAATCAAAAGAGAATCAAAATTACAAAAAACATTACAACCCTAAATTCCAAATCTCAAGTACCATACTCGTAAACACTGAAAATGAAAATCAATGAAATCCCATGAAAACTTAATGTCTCAGAGTCTCAGAGTCCTAGAAGTGAACATCTCAGTTACAAAATAGATGTTCCTATTGGCCGTATCAACCCAAGAGGTGTAAAATTTCATGATGTTTTTGTGCTTCAAGGTCTTGAGAAGATGGATTTCACAATAAAGCCTCTCAAGATCCTCAGGGCTCTGAAGGAAATCATACAGCTTGACTTGGTTCCAAGCCACTTCAATCCCTTCGAACTTATCAAAAGCTCTGTAACTGCGACACCCAAAACCAAAAAGGAAGAAAACCCACCAACATAGAACTAAATCAACATATACCCATCTCATAAAACTGCAAAAGTTCTCATAAAAAACTGAAATTTCTTCAAAATCTCAAAAAGGGATGAAAAAATAACAAATGGGGTTTTAAGTTTCTTACACTGTTTTTGAAGCTCCTTTCCCAAGGATCTCATTGTACTGAAAAACCAACAAAATTAGAACCAAATATCAGAAATGAAGAACATAAATATCGAAAGAGGGAGGGCGACGGAGAGATGGAGATGAAGATATGGAGAGAGCAGTGAGGGCGATGGAGAGATGGAGGGAGCAGTGAGGGAGATGGGGAGATGGAGGGAGCAGTGAGGGAGATGGAGATATGGAGAGAGCAAGGAGGGAGATGGCGAGATGGAGGGAGCAATCAGTGAGGGAGACGACGAGATTGAGGGGAGGGTGGAGTTTCATCGAGCTCTATCTAACTCGAGCGCCCAGTAAAAAGAGGGAGGACAGAAGCGAGCACCAAAAATCCCGCCTTTTTTTTGTAGCGTTTTCATTTTTGTTTACGCCAAAAATTTGATCTTTGATAGCGTATTTAGTAAAAACGCTATTAACAAATGCTATTATTGGGTATTTGTGTTGTAGTGCACATAGTAGCGTTGCATAGAGCAAAGCAAAACCTACCCTTGCAGATGATTGAATGTTTAAATCAAAGTGACATTCATCATTGCCGAAGATTGAATGTCTAAATCAATCAAAATATAATCATAACACTAAATGATACTCTCCACAAGCAAAAAATCTTAAGAGCCAAGTCCCTAGCACCAGATCAGCGCCAGGGGAGGCTACCATGCACGTTTTCATGTGGGAGGCTATTAAATACCAAAAACGTTCAACGCTGACAGACGTTAGCTTCGCAACCCCCAAGAACAGCTTGCAAATGTCCAAAGAAAAAAAATTTCGGATCGAATAACAACTTTTTCTCCATTGTGATTGAAAAGGGTATCCCCGTTTTGCTATCCTTTTCTCTCGAAAACAAAGAGAAAGAAAACTTTTTCTCCATTGTGATCGAAGAACAACCAAAGAACAGCTTTTTCCTCGGATCGAAGAAAAACAAAAGAACAACTTTTTCTTCAGATCGAAGAACAACCAAAGAAAACTTTTTGCTCGGATCGAAAAACAACCAAAGAAAACTTTCACTTCGGATCGAAGACAAAAACGAGAAGAGTTTGGTCAGTTTAACTTAGACCTTTTGAACCTTTTCCATCTTTGGTCAATTTAACTCAGTTCTTTGGTCAATTTTTTACAAAAAAAAAAAAAATTCTTTTGAAGGAACCCCACTGAAAAAATCATGATAAAAGTTTGCAGGGTTGAGAAACAAAGGAACCCCAACTCAAATCAAAGAACTCTCCTTCACTGATAACAACTTCTCCATCTCAGATCGAAGAGTTCTCCTTGGATAAGGTCTATTTCATTGTTCTTGCATTGGATATGGTCTATTTCCTTGTGTTAAATGCTCATGGTCTTGCTCATATTTTTTGTGGTGGTTGTTTACTATATCATGCCATTTTTATTGGATAATGTCTGTTTCATTTTGGCATTTAAGAAAATGATAGGCTTGGCTTCGTATAAATATATTTCCTTGGATAATGCTCATAGTCTTGCTCATGGTGTATTCAAGTATGGTATCTATTGGCTTGGCTTGATATAAAAATATAAGAAATGTGGGTAAAATCAGTACATAACTTATTTTGTTATTTCTATTGTATAATCTATAAGGTCGGAACTACCTATATATCAACTCTGGTGGATCATTGGTTACAACATTGTTTCCCAAAATAGACTATACAAGGTAATAATACTAGGGTTGTTATGTGTGCCTCTATGTTATAACAGTTGTTCTATATTCTAACACATTTCAGGAATGGATAGTGTAGAAGATAACGTATATATGTTGATGGAAGAAAATTTAGAAGAGACAAGAGAACCTACAGAAGGGATGAAATTCATCAACATTGATGAGTTCCAACGTTATTATCATGATTATGGTAATAAAAAAAGATTTCCAGTGAAAGTAAGGACTACTGAAAAAGATGCAGATGGAAAATCTAAATTCATTCAGATTTCACGTAGTCGGCCTAGGCAACAAAAAAGTAAAGCAAAAAATGTCGTGGGATTGCGTGGTACGAGTAAATGTGGTTGTTTGGCTAAGACTAGAGGTTAGGTACGCCTTGATGGAACAATTTTAGTGACAAGAGTAACAGTTGATCACAATCATGAATTGAGTCTCGAAAAATCAAGAATTTACCCAAAGAATAGAACTATGAGCTCGTATGTCAAGAATAAGCTTGATTATAATGATAGGGCAGGTATTAGACCAAGTAAGAATTTTTCGGCATGTGTGGTTGAAGCTAGTGGGCATGATATTATGAAATTTTCACAAAAAGATTGTTACAGTTATCTGGATAAAATGAGGAAGTTGAGACTTGGTGAGTGGGATGTGAAGGCACTTCATAACTACTTCCAAAAAATGCAAGCTAAGAAATGTCTTTTGGGCTGATGCATGGAGCATAACAGTTTACAAGGAGTTTGTGGATGCTCTTACTTTTGACACTACATACTTAACAAATAAGTATGAGATGCCATTTTCTCTTTTTGTTGGAGTGAATCATCACGGACAGTCAATTCTTTTGGGATGTGGATTGATATGTGGTGAGACCGTTGAAAAATTTGTTTTGACTTTTCCAAACTTGGCTTATGTGTATGAATGACAGTGCTCCGATTACTATAATCACTGATCAAGATATGACAATGAAGAGAGCCATGAAATTGTATTTCCCAACACACGACACAGATAGTGCTTGTGGCATATTATGAAGAAGTTGTCTGAAAAGTTGCCTGGTTGTAATCAATATGAGGCAATAAAGCTTGCAATGCAAAGAACAGTTTATGATTCCCTGTCTCATGAAGAGTTTGAAATAAATTGGCATGGTTTCATTGAGAAATATAACAGGAGAAAATGATTAGTTGAGTGGATTATACCTTGAAATGATGCGTTGGGTGCCAACTTTTCAAAGAAATACTTTTGGGGCGGGGATGTCTTCAACTCAAAGGAGTGAAAGCATGAATACTTATTTGATGGTTATGTAAATTCGAATACCACTTTGAAGCAATTCATAGAACAATATAAAAATGCACTACAAAGTAAGATTCAAAAAGAAGCTAAAGAGGACTATTAATTAACTGAAGGATTTTTTGTAACGTCATCGACTTCAATATTAAGTGTAACTGTCAATTGTTTGAGTTTATGGGTATCTTATGCAAACATGTATTGAAAGTCTTGTTTGAAAGAGGGATTCATGTTGTACCAGATAAATACATTCTTCGAAGGTGGAGAAAAGATGTTAAGAGGGCTTATATAAAGGTTAAGATTAGGATAAAATCCACATTCGAGAAAATATGTAAAAAATACAACGGAAAATAAACAAATAAGGATCAGACCATTGAGACTAATTTGGTATTTGTTTTGTACATGTCATTTGTGGGATTCACAGTATATGTTTTATATTATGCCCCGTGAAAGCAATGTTATGCCTCGTGAAAGCAATACACAAATAGTGGACATTCCTCTTAATTGTACTTTGATCATACGACACTTGAATGTATGTTTCTTGTTTCTTGCAGACGATTGACAAAAACTGTTCGCAAACAACTGAATATAGAACTCACCCCTCCAATACATAATAATGTGGTATTCAGATTCTAGCAGATTAGTAGATTAAGAAAGCTCTTGCAGTTGCAGCGTTGTGTTCTTGTAGACAATTGAATTAAAACCCCCCCCAATTCTTAGAATTCATTAATTCAGTCTGAAGCATGACATCAGGACCAGACTGATAGGGTCAGTATGCAATAAAAGACCGTGTTAAACATGCAGCAATATTACCTATTCAATCAACCACAACCGTGGGAGTTGGTGATCCTGCCTTTGCGTGAAATTACTCAAGGAGAAGGAGCCAAAGGTTTTAAGAGACTAGAGTGGGATGTCTTGAGCAATTCTAAGCTCAGCAGGTTCAGCACACACAGTTTGAATTTGATATAGAAAGATCGTGTACCCCTCTCATTTTCCCAATTCCAGATATATGACACTAGACAGAGACCCCGGGTGGAGTACACACCCTCAAGAAACAAGAAACAGTATACACTATCCACATAATAGGGCACTGGTTAAATTAGCCAGTGGTAAGCTTAGCCACTCCAATGGGTTTGACATCCTGGTAAGTAATGCCAAAGAAAAAATATTCATTCATACCCTGACAACTGAACAAAACGCACAACATATATCAACTTATCACATTAACAAAAGAACAAACGAACAAAAGGTCGGTTGATTCAAAGAGAAGGTGATACCTCCTACAATAGCGCACAATTTACCAGCAATCCAACCAAACGATTTACAATTAAAAACACAGACCATCCCACTCTTGTATATAAGTTTCAACTAATGTTTAGAACACTAAATGAACGTACCCTCCAACAATATTTCTTTACTCGAAGGCCCATTGGTTCTCCCTGCGAACCTCCTCTTCCTCCTCCGGAGTGAAATCATTCTTGATATTGAAGGTCTTGCGAATCTCCTCAGGAGTCTTCCCCTTGATCATGTCAGCCACGGTTTGGCAAGTGAGATCCAACAAACTTTTGATGTTCAGGTAGTTCGCAGCCTGCAACAAATAATAAGATATAACAGTCAGCACCATCATATTTCAGCAGTCACATATTAATCCTTTTCTATTTCTGGTACTAGTTTACGGACAACATACACAAAACCAGATAAGAATAGACTCGAATTCAAACTCTGATAAGCAAGTCTATCAAGAATAAAGAATACCCTGTTCCAGTTCCCATGGTGTGATTTGTGAATAATTTCTTTCTTAATAAATTTATATCTTATCAAATGAAGCTTTTCTAACCTCGTAACTTCGTAAGTAAAGAAAGAATTCATGGAAATAATCTCACACTCCTATAACAAGACACGCAAAAAATCTCCCAAGACCATGTACATGCAACTGCTAACCTAAGCAATTTGAAATTATCTACTTACAATTTGAATCAATCCCAAAACATATAAACCCCTAACAGAACACAAATGCATATAAAACACCCCCAAAACACCCAATGGGGTTATAATACAAACCTGAAACACATATCTAACCACACAATACCCCAAAATAAACAAATCTTGGTAAACCCCCAATTATACATAAAAGTATGCAACTCGTAAGTTAAATAACAATCTAACATGATCAGAAACCTAAATCGCACACTAAAGATAACCATCAAGAGCTACTCCCTAAACAACAAGGATCAAGAAACTAAGAAATAAAAAGGAATGGCAATGAAACCCTCATCAGAATAAAAAGCTCCAACATAACAAATCGTGAAAATCCCTCCAACCAGATTAAAACCCTAAATCACATGCCAATAATACCCAAACAAAACCTAAACAATCGTCGAGAAGAATCAAGAAATGAAAGAGCCTTACCAGAATGAGATCGAAAAGAGTTGCATGATCGACCTTGACAAATTCGGTGTCCCAAGTCTTCAACTCTTCCTCGCTTTCCAAAAAATTAAAAAAAAAAAAAAAGTCTTCAACTCTTCCTCAATAGCACCATCCTCAATAGCAACATGCTTCTTACAGTACTCGATCACCTTCGCCAGGATCCTGCTGGTGACATTCGGCAAAGGGATGAAGCTTCCGGCGCAGTCGTCCTCGATCAAGTGCTTGATGATCTGTGATTCCGTCGCCACCGCCTCCTCCACCTCGAACTCCTCCCCGTCCGAGCTCTTCAACACCACCTTCTTTGTTGCAGCGGCAGCCATCGCGATTAATTTGCAGAGACGATCGAAAGAAGGATGAGATATTTTTTGAAACCCTAACCCTAGCTTTCTCCCCGTCGCTTTCTCTCTTTCGAAATGAGATATGGTTATATTTTAGGAATACTCTCATTGTATCATATCCCTAGCTCTCCCTCTAAATAATCATCTTCTCGCGCGCAACATGAGAGATAAAGTGCATTCTACAACTTCACTTTTTCGATTCCTTTCCCATGTCCTCCTTTGTTACTCCAGATTTCCATCGAATGAAATTCCACTACCACCACCACACCTTATTAATTCCTCTTATTAAGATCCAGAACAAACAACCTTGAACACCACCATAATGCTGCAAATACTCCAAGGATCCAACATACCATTTTTATGATCATCACCATACAATGGAACCATCTTATTATCTTAGGAGACTCAAAGAGTTCAAGTTTGAGCTAAAGCTAATAGAGCAATAACATAGCAGAAAGTCTTATTGTCGAGGAAACCAGCGAGGAAAAAGAGGCGGAGGGGATGAACCGCTCGGAATGCGCGCGCCAAAAAAGTGGACACACATTCCGAGAGGGGTGAACGGTTCACCCCCTGCCACCTCTCTTTCCTCGCTGGTTCCCTCGACAATAAGAATCACTCATAACATAGATCAATCATGTTGACATATGTTCGTTGCAAAATTCTAAATGTCGAGGAAATGAGCGAGGAAAGTGAGGTGCACCCCCTCGGGATGCACGCTCAAAAAACAACGGCTTGCATCCCGAGGGGGTGAACGGTTCACCCCCCTCCACCTCACTTCCCTCGCTAGTTTCCTCGCTCATTTCCTCGCCATGTAGAATAACTCATGTTCGTTTAAGATAAAAGAGTGATTCTACGTGACGAGGAAAGCGAGGAAAATGAGGTGGCGGGGGTGAACCATTCACTCCCCTCGAGATGCGTATGCCAAAAAAGTGGGCACATATCCCGAGGAGGGTGAATGGTTCACCCCCCGCCACCTCCTTTTCCTCGCTGGTTTCCTCACCCACTTCCTCGACATTTAGAATTTCTGAAGATAAAATGTTTTCATTGAAAATGATCCAAGGTTCACTTGATTGCATATGAAAATCATATTGCAAGCACAATTTATTAAAATTGGATCATTGCCAAATAAACCCGCTGAGACTCTGGATCATGTCAGCCAGGCCTGGTTTTATGTAAGGCTCGTCCTGTTAGAAGATAAAGGATAAATTCTCAAATCTTGTCGTTGCTTTCTTAAATTTTCACTAGAAATAAAAGGAAGGATAAAATACCTTGAAGACGTCAAGGCCAACCTGGAAAATTAGGTTCTCTTTATAAAAATTATAGCCTACTAAATTTTGAATATTGCTTTGATTTAGCTCAGTATATGTGGGAGTAAAAAATAATTCTTAGCCCAGTCGGATAAGAAAGCCCAAAAATATGGGTCGTTCCTAAGAAGCTAGCTCAAATTTGGTCCCAATGCAAGTCGGCAAAATACCATTTTTTTAGCAAATGATTAGTGTTCGACGCCGACCACCATGCTCAGCTGAGCACATGAACCTGCATGAGAAGTCTCTCCAAACGGGATGTTATAACAATCAACGAAGTTACAATTGTCGATGAAAGTTATAACCATCTACGGGAAGTTACAATCAAAGTGAATGGAAGTTACAACCATCTACGAGAAGTTACAACCATCAATGGGAAGTTACAGGCATCAATGGCTCTTGATCTGCCACGTGTCACTCTTTTATGAGCAGTTGGCTCTCGACCTGCCATGTATCTCACTCGTCTACGAGCAGTTGGCTCATCCCGCCTCTACAAATAGCCAAACACAGTTATTTCCGAGTAATCCTTTCCTGAATCTCAATTTTCTCTTAGAACATAGAAATAATACATATTTTCTAAAATACAATATTCTAACTTTGGCATCAGAGTCCCCGTGGCAGACACCACATTGGTATCAAGAATTCTTATTCATCTTATGCAGATTACTCCACGTGATCCGATGAAATTTTGCATCCACAAATTGGTGATTTCAATGAGAGCTTGAATCCAACTCATTGCAAACTCTCTTCCTTTGATAAAAAAAAACTTTCATTTATTTACTCATTCACTTTGAATTTTCTTACACAAATGCTTTTATTTTCGAAGTTCTTTTCCAATACAATGGTGGGAATTAAAAAAAACTAGCAAAAATAATCCATCTGGAAGCATTCATTCTACATGTGTGTGGGAAAAAAACAATCAAGGCAGAAAACACATTGTCATCTGCTAACAAACCATGTGCATGGGAACAGAAGTACTTATCCATTGAGCAGAAATAATCCACCTGGGAGCATTAATTCAAGATTAGGGCCATGAGCAAATATGCACTCTAGGCTTGGGCCTCAAACAAGAGTTTTCTCAAGGTTGGGCCCCTAAGGACTTGTATACTCAAGACCGATTGCTGATGACTTCTTATCGCCTTTGGTTTCCCTTTTCACGGTTCTCAGCTCCTCCAAGCCAATGTGCTTCTGGGCGCTCTTGAGGCGCTTTGTCATGTCCATAGAGGGCTCCAAGGTGATGTCTTCATAAAGTTTTCCCTCATTGAGGCCCACAGTGAAGGCAGTCACGGCTGTATCGTCGTTGCATCCGTCAATAATGGTCAATTTGTTGTTGAAGCACGTGCCATACTCTCTGAGTGTCTCGTGGGACCTATGCTTGAGAGACAGTATGTAGTATGGACCTTTTCGAGATCGCTAGCTCCCAACAAAACGTTTCAGGAACTCCTTTGCCAGTGTCTTGAAAGAGTCCATCGACCTTGGCGAAAGGCTGTGGGACAACATCAGCGCTGACTTGTTCAGGCTGGTAGGAAAAGTTTTGCGCATTATCATCTCAAATCCTTCCTTAAGGGCCATTACGTGCTGGTAATGGCACGGGTGGTCGAATGGATTGGTGGTTCCATCGTAGAAGTCGAGCTTCGGGGGAGTGAACTTCCTTGGAAGGGCCTCGTTCATAATCCGATCTGCAAATGGTGGGACGGAGAGGCAGCACATCATGTTTGGGTCATGCGCCCCTATGCGGAGGGGGTTCTGAGGGTTGAGCCTCTTTGCCCTGGCGGCGAGCTCAACGTTAGCCGTGCAGCCTCCCCCAGTCCAATGAGAACTAGTGAGGGCTTGACTTTCTTGTGCTTGCTCCCTGCCATCCTTCGGAAACGGAGGCCCGTGCTGTTCCTGGTCTCCATTAGCAAGTGGTGGATTTTGTCGCATGAGAGTTTCCACCGCCTTGGTGATCTACTGTATTTGAGTTGATAGCATATTGATTATGGGGTCTGTCATTGCTGTTGTTGGCGCAGGGGGTGAGTTTGCTACCCATGCATGACAGGAACCCTTGAAAGTGGCAGTGTAGCACCTGCCTGAGTGTTTGATGTGTTCCCTTGTTCTCCGTTGTTGCGTGACCTAGTGTTCACCATCTCTCTGGGTTTTGAAGGGAGACGACGCTAGTGAAAAGTTAAGAACTTCGTTGTCCTCACGGACGACGCCAAACTGATGCAATCATTTTCCGCTCACTGCTTTGACCTAGTCCCGCTGACTTGCTGAGTTGCACAAGTAACACACGTGAGCCACATACCACCATTGTGGTAGCCAATGACACTCCGATGCTAAAGTCAGACAGGGATCCGAGAAAGGCGTAATACTATAAATAAGGAATTTGTAGCGTACCGTAGTTTACTCATGTCTTATTTGTAGTGCAGGAGTCCTGATTTTACCAGGTTATCGTAGGCATAGTTTAGGAAGGATATCTTCGTGGAGATCCTTATCTAATTAGGAGTCGTGTTGTAGGAGGGAAGTTCCATGTTTAGCTCTGTGCTCCTAGATACGTGGGAGATAGTTTCCAATCCAAGAGTAATCCGTAGAAGGGAGTTTCCCTATGTGGAATGTACTCTGGTATTTGCTTCCTAGTTGGAAGCAAAGAGTTGTTGTAGTTGCTCGTCCGAAGCTGATCCTCAAGATACTTGCCTTAGTAGGACTTACGGGCATTGAGGATAGTTGTGAAACGTGTGGGCCTAACATGTTATAAGAGTTCGGGTCCGTCTGGCAAGCTAAACTAAGCGGGCTTGGAACTGCTTGAGCCGGATCAGTGTTGGGCTGACGCTAGGGCCCATATTTCCTCGAGATCATCATAACACGTGTATGGCTTAGGGATGTGACCATTTTTATGTATCATCAGTTATATTGAAAGGGAAGATTCATATTCACCTATTCTTATAGTGGATGGTTGGTTATTTTCAGTTTCGAGTCCATCGAGTGTTTATTGTTCAATCCGATGTCCATGGAAACCATCAACTTACCTCCACTGAAACATGACGAGGAGCGCTATCGATTTTGTATTCTGACACAATCCCAATTGTGTTGTAGTCTAACTAGTCTCAATGCACACAGTGTATATTTGAAAAACCAGTGACAATAATGGACTAAACAAGATATCAACTCCGAATACAATATTGAGGGTGGCAGAGGAGTCGGAAAGATTTATGCTCTTCGTAGGCCTGGTAATACGCTCATTTATCACATTCTTGCAATATGCACGTAGGTCCAGACTTAAGCATAAATGTTGAGCGTATTTGGACAGGCATGAACTACCCAACTCAATGATAGTGGCAACGATAGCTACTATACTTCTGGTTGATTGTTTTGACGATATTTCAAGGTTAGAATTTGTTTCTTTGATGGCGAGATTAAGAGGGTTTGTAGCGTAGAAGTTGCAATGATGAATTCATCCAACAAAGAATGGGACATGGTAAATAAGTTAGGAGGTAGGGTATTTTTCGTGAGCGCAAATTGTAAAGAATTGTATTGAAATTATTGTATTGATTCATTGACTGAATACAAGCTTACAAAGCTAACTCTGGCCTAACCTTGTGGAGATAGAAAACCCAAGACTTCTATTCTATTCTGACTTTCCTAACATATCCTCTTCTGTAACACTTTCATATTCTGTAACATAGGTAGACTTTTTTTCTTTAACACTCTCCCTCAAGTTGGAGTGTATGTTTTTAATACCCAACTTGCTAAGAAGATTATTAAATTGATAAGTGCTCAAAGCTTTAGTGAACAAATCTGCTCGTTGATGCAGTGTTCCAACATGCTCAGTCTGAATAGTACTCTCTTGTATCTTTTCTCTAATCAAATGACAATCAATCTCTATATGATTCGTTCGCTCATGAAAAATTGGATTAAATGCAATATGGAGTGCAACCTTGTTGTCACAAAACAAGAGAGTTGCCTGAGGATGATTAATGTGCAAATCATTAAGAATGTACCTCAACCAGGTTAACTCACAGCATGTAGAAGCCATGGCCCTATATTTGCTTCAGCTGTAGATCTTGCCACTGTAGTTTGTTTCTTAGCTTTCTAATAAATTGGTGAATCGCAAAGCGTGACACAATAACCTGTAATGAATCTTTTAGTATCTCTACATCTAGCCCAATCTGCATCACAATATATAAGCTTTCAACTGTAATGAGTTGGTGGAAAAGAAAAAGATACATTGTCCTGGTGAAACCTTTATATACCTCAAGACCTTGTGTGCGGCATCCAAATCTGGTATCCTGAGCTTGTCCATAATTTACTTAGGACATGTACTGAATAAACCAAATCTGGTATCGTGATGTTTAAGTATATCACTTTCCAACAAGTTTGCGGTATGTTGTGGTATTCGGTAGTAAATCTCCATCATCCTGTGTGAGCACCAAGTTTTGATCCATAGGATAACGTGAAAGCTTTGCTCCAAGATACCTTGTGTCCTCCAATATTTCAAGTGCATATTTTCACTGAGATAAAGCAATCCCTTTGGATGACCTCGCGACTTCAATGCCAAGGAAATATTTGAATTTTCCTAAATCTTCAAGTTTGAACTTTGCAGCCAGAAATTTCTTTGTTTATTCAATGTATTGGAGATCATTACCTGCCAGTATTACATCATCAACATATATGAGAATTGCAGTAAAATTGTTACCCTTAGATCGGACGAATAATGAGTAATCAGCCTTAGACTGATTGTAGCCTACTGATATGAGAGCAGAGGATAACTTAAGGAACCATTGTCTCAAGGCTTGCTTGAGGCCATATAAGGACTTGTTCAACTTGCATACTCGAGTCTCCCCCTTTCGATCGAATCCAGGAGGAAGACTCATGTACACATCCTCAAAAGATCACCATAAAAAAAAACATTGTTGACATAAATGTCAACCCTGTGTGGCTGCAAGAGCAAGGAGAATACGAATAATAGTCAATTTAGCAACAGGAGCAAGGTCTCTTTGTAATCCATACCTTCAACTTGACTGTACCCTTTAGCAACAAGACGAGCTTTGTAGCGATCAACACTACCATCTGGATTAAGTTTAATCTTATATACCCATTTACAACCAACCAGATGCTTGCCAGGAGAAAGAGGTTGTAAATTCCAAGTGTTATTGGTTTCTAGAGCATCAATCTCACTTATCATGTCTTGACGCCACTTTGGATCTAGCATAGCCTGCATAAAAGTGGTGGGTTATTTGACTAAAGAAAGGGAAGTGGTGGAAGTTGTGGTGGTGGTGTCGTCCAGATAGTACAAACCATCAAGCTCAATTGTTGTCCCAATCATCTTCCCCGAACGAAGGTCCTGTATCAGATAAGAATTGTTGAGAAAAATAATGTTTTGTGAGTTTGCTAATGGAAATTAAATTAAGATTAAAAGAGGGAAAACAAAGAACATCATGCAAGGTAAAAACAGAAGAGAAAATCACGGTGCCAATGTGTGTAACAACAACAACAAGTGTACCATCAGGAAGCTCAACGATTAGATTGTGGACATGTTTGGAAGAGGCGAGTAAATGAGGGTTATGAATTATATGATCAATCACACCGCTATCAAGGATCCATGATGAACGAGAGCCATGAGATTTGAGATATAGTACTTTACCTATCAATTCTGTAATAGAAAGGTCATTACCAATATTGTGAGCCTTGGACTTATTGTGGAGCAAGGCCATGATTTGCTTGTACTGCTCGGAAGTGAATGGAAAATGATTGGATGGCTGCACATCAAAAGAAGTGGACACATTATTGCCCCTAGGACGATCTTTCTGAAAAAGTCGGTTTTTAGTAGGATTGGCTTTCTTAAATTTCTAACAATTGTCGATAGTGTGGCCTTTCAATCCACAATAATCACAAGTGAGATGAGAACGACAGTCAACAACAGTATGATCTACCCTGTCACATGTTCCACACTTGACGTCGGGATTAAAGGGCTTTCGGGGTACTTCCGACTTGTCAATGTTGCGTGCACCTTTCAGATCAATATTTTGCATGGCAAAAGCTGCAGCATCAGGTATGTTGGATTTGCCTGTAGAGATCTCTTGCTGGTGTTCGTGACGAAGCACAAGGAAGTAAACCTTGTTGAGTGGAGGAAGTGGATCCATCAACAAAATTTGACCCCTAACAAAATTGTAGGCGACGGTTAGCCCCATCAAGAACTTGATCGAGCATTGAGTGTGGACATATGCGAAAACAATGTTCATGGTGTCACTAGTGTCTTCAGCAAAACCAACCACATCATCCAATTCGTCCCATAGAGCCTTCAATTTGGTAAAGTAGGCACTCACATTCATCGCCCCTTGAGTGCATCCATGGATTTCAGATTCAATATGATAGATCTGCATGTAATTAGTTTGTGCATACCTTTCTTTCAAATCAGCCTACACATTATAGGCCAATTCACAGTACATGACACTTGCCTGAAGGTTAGGTGAGATGACATTGATGAGCCATGATTTCACCAAGCGGTTGCAACGATCCCATTGTAGTAGTTCATCATTATTGGCTTTGTCGCCAGGTTTTCAGATAGATCCATCAACTAAACCTATTTTTTTTTTGGTTTTGAGAGCCATGGTCATCGCTCGACTCCATATGTTGTAATTGGTAGGAGTAAGCAGCTGTGAAACAATAGTCACTCCAGGTTGATCGGAGTGGTGAACAAAGTATGGGTGTTGAGTATTGTTGTATGATGAGAGGGTGGTGTTTGAACCACTGTTTGTAATGTCGCCCATGGTGGTCGCGGCTACGTAATGTACTGGTGAATCTAACTGATCCTTGGGGTGCTAATATCCTGATCTCTTCCTTAAGATAATACAAAGATAAGAGAATGTTCTTATTTCTCAGCTTTGCTTCACTTGAGTACAATAGAAGAGATGCAACGAAAAGCTGATAAGATATGTTTCTTTTTTCTCTATGTCTTTGCAAAAGAATATATAGATAGATCAAGAGCTGAGTGAATGAAAACTGCTCAATCTACTGCGTAACAGAAGATATAAGAGTTGTTGCTATGACAGAAAAGATGAACAAGAGTTGTTGCTTCACTTGCACACAATCGCTCGTCACCAATACAAAAATCGAAGATGAAGATCAAGAATTTCGTGTTCAGCGGAAGAGATGGACAGATCGAAGTGCTCGAGCAATGTCAGGGAGCAGTTCATGATCTTCTTCTGATGATGGATGATGGATGATGGATGACGATGGAGATGAGATCTTCTTCTTTGCAGAAAACAATGTGAGAAGAGATTTTCTTATTTGCAGAAAGCTTTCTTTCTTATTTGCAAAAAGCTATCTTTCTTTGATGTTCTGATGATGTTCTGAGATTGAGATTGATGATGTTTTGATTGCAACGTTCAATGATCGGATCGACTGCAATGGTTCGATTGCAACGTTCTGATTGTTGATGATATTTATGGGTTGATGATATTCTGATTGTTGATGATGTTCGAGATTGTTCTGATTGTTGATGATGATGATCATGATGATGATGTTCGATTGATGATGGATTGATGTTGCAGTGTTTGTGTGTTGTGGCTGCATGGAGAAGCAGAGATGGTGAGATTGTGTGGCTGCGTGAGGCGGTGTTTGGCAGTGTCTGTTAACTTTTAACAAGCGGGAAGGATTATCGACATGGCGGCTCGAGTTTAGTTAACCAGAGAAGTCTCGCTCTGAATCCATGTAAAGAATTGTATTGATTCATTGACTGAATACAAGCTTATAAAGCTAACCCTGACTTAACCTTGTGGAGATAGAAAACCTAAGACTTCTATTCTATTCCGACTTTCCTAACATATCATATTCTGTAACACTTTCCTATTCTGTAACATAGGTAGATTTTCTTTCTTTAACACAAATTGTCACACAATGTCGCGTTGGGCAGCTGAAGCTAGAACAAAAGGGAATTGTGTTTACTTTCTGGAGCCCTAAACACCAAATCACATTTTGTGTCTACAATGTAGAAGATAAAAGCATCTCAATTACCTCCACCAATCCGAATATGGATTCAGCATGGTCTTTGTCTCACTAGGTAGTACTTCCTTTGACACATACACCAGTTCGGAAAGTCACAAATGTCATGGATTTCGAGTCTGTAGATTTTCCACTTTTTAATTAAAGTTATTTTAATTTGTTGCATTTTTATGTTGTTCATCAGTAATATCTTTAAGTTACATGAACCAAAGAAATATTATTGGTGTTGGCATTCTGTACAGTTGTAGCAATGTAGGTGACCTCCCTTGCTATTTGTCACGAGCTTTCTTTTCTCAAGTATTTCCTGTGTGGCACTAGCAAACTTTGCCCCGACTTATCAAAGAAAACTAGTCAGCATTGCCCACGAAATACTTACTTAGACTATGGAAAGCTAAGCAAGCTAAGAACACACAAGAGAGCTTAAGAGAACTAGAACTTGTATTGTTTGAATTCTCTGAGGTGATTACAACAAATGAGGCCTTAGCCTATTTATACAACTCCACCTCTTCAATGGATGGTGGTGATCAATTTGATCTAACGGTCTACAATGATCTTCTACACACTTCCTTAGAAATATCTAAGGACTAGAATCCTATGGAACTCTATGGAAATTTATGGAAGGTTCTAGAGAACTCTCTAGAACAATATGGAATACTCTACATTATTTACACTTGCTAACCTCACTTGGCTAGGCAAGATAGTTGTGACATTTAGTTGTGACATTCTCCCCCACCTA
Source organism: Berberis thunbergii (assembly GCA_003290165.1). Lineage (NCBI taxonomy): Eukaryota > Viridiplantae > Streptophyta > Magnoliopsida > Ranunculales > Berberidaceae > Berberis > Berberis thunbergii. The sequence continues at coordinate 184,745 of QNQO01001477.1, forward strand.
ATTAGGCGACATCCTCGTTGCCTTCAAATCCTCGTACGCTTGGATTTGCTCCTTGAATTCCCACAAATGTTGGATTGGCTCACAGCTAGCTTATCTTTCTGGCAATCTTTTCCACTTAACGAGTAGCTCATGTGTGGGAGGTTGGTTGGAATGGCGCACCACACAATCTGACAAGATAGTCTCTTCTTCCTTGTCATGTTGGATCCTTATGCCCATTGGTGCTCTTTGTGAAACTCCTCTGCTTGGATCATCTTGATCTTCCTTATACGGCTTCAATAGACTCACATGGAAGACTGGATGGAACTTGATCCTCGACAGCAACTCGACCTTGTATGCTTGCTTTCCCACTTTCTTGACTATAGGTAAAGGACACTCATATCTCCTGATAAGGCCACGATGCAGTCCTGAAAGCCTGGCATGAGCATGCATCTTGACAAACACAAGGTCCCCAACCTGGAACTCTCGAGGTCATCTCTTCTTGTCGGTCCACTTCTTCATCCTCTTGGATGCCTTCTCCAAGTAAGCTCGAGCCTCATTAGCTTGATCATTCCATCAATTGGCAATCTTATAGGCTGATGGACTAACTCCAGTGTAGCCAGTGGCAATAGAGCTCGGGGTCATAGGTTGTTGTCCCATTACAATCTCAAATGGGCTACGACCCGTCACTTTACTCTTCTGCAAGTTGAAAGAAAATTGGGCAACATCCAGCAACTTAGCCCAATCTCGCTGGTTAGCACTCACATAGTGCCTAAGATATAACTCCAGCAAGGCATTCATCCTTTCCGTCTGACCATCCGTTTGAGGATGAAAGCTAGTAGAGAAATTAAGGTCTGTACCCAACAACTTGAACAACTCAGTCCAAAATTTCCTCGTGAACCGAGTATCCCGATCACTGATAATAGATTTGAGCACACCCCAATACTTCACCACATGTTTGAGGAATAAATGTGTGGCTTGCTCGGCTGTGCACTCCTTGGGTGTGGGAATGAAGGTGGCATACTTCGAAAATCTGTCCATGATCATAAGTATCCAATTGCAACCTTCCGATGCGGGCAAACCAACTATAAAATCCAAGGAAACACTCTCCCAAGGTCTCTCTGGGATGGGGAGAGGTTCAAGTGAGTCGGCAGGTGACTGTTGCTCCACCTTGTCTTGTTGGCATACAAGACAAGTCTTTACATATGCTTCAATATCATCCCTCATGTGTGGCCAATAACAGGAATCTTCCACAAGAGCAAGAGTCCGATGTATACCTGGATGTCCCGCCCACTTGCTATCATGGCATTCTTTCAAGACTTCCTTCCTTAGGTTGTCATGAGGTGGAACATAGATTCGCCTTCCCTTAGAGCATATCAAGTCGTTCTCCACCCAAAACCGTCTTGTCTTCCCATCTTTGACAAGATATATGATGGTTTGAGCCATGGAATCATGTGCCAATCCTTCCTTTATGCGTCCCTTCAAGTTGCTTTGAGGTTAACTTATATCAGCAAGTTCTCTTTTTCTATTCAAAGCATCTGCAACAAGATTAGCCTTGTCAAGCTTGTACTCCAAAGTGTAATCGAACTCTGCCAAGAAATCTTGCCATCTAACTTGTTTTGGTGTGAGATTCTTCTGTGTTTGGAAGTAGCTAGTGGCAATATTGTTGATCTTGGCCACAAATTTTCTCCCAAGCAAGTAATGATGCTATGTTCGCAAGCAATGCACAACCACAGTCATTTCCTTTTCTTGCACTGTGTACCGCCTTTCAGTATCATTAAGCTCTCTACTTTCAAAGGCAATAAGATGTCCTTCTTGCATCAATACTCTACCAATAGCAAAATCGAAAGCATCCGTATGTACCTCAAAAGACATAGAATGGTTAGGAAGTTCCAACACCGGTTCCTCCACAATTGCCTTCTTCAATCCTTCGAAAGTTTGTTGACATTTTGAACTCCAATCCCAACTTCGTCCCTTCTTGAGCAAGTCCGTCAATGAAGCGGCTATGGAAGAGTAGCATTTGATGAACCTTCTATAATAGTTCACCAAGCCAAGAAAATAATAGTATCATCTTGACACCATCATGACCAATTGACGACCACTAATACCACGCTACCAGCCTGCCACCTCCATGCCACCAACATACCATTTTTATGACCATCACCGTACAATTGAGCCATCTAAGTGTCTTAATTGAATTGAGAGTTCAAGTTCAGATCTAAAGTTAATAGATCAATTTGTCACAACCTGATCCACAAAGTACTATATTATCCGTTTTGAGCCTAAAGCTCGCACGGCTTTAAAACGCATAATACTTTATAGATCCAAACTCGTACATATATAGCACATCCCCTTCCCTTACCTAGGCGATGTGAGACTATAATCTCCCCTTGGTAGCTCCCCAAACCCCTCTTGGGATTGATGGGCCTATTGGGTTTCACCATCGCGGGCCTCTCCCGCACCCTCCCCCTCAGGTCTGCCCACACAAGGGTATCACAGTCCACCCCCCTAAGGGAGTCCAACGTCCTCGTTGGCACACTTTCGGGTAGGTCCAGCTCTGATATCATTTTGTCACGACCTGATCAGTACTATATTGTCCGTTTTGGGCCCAAGGCTTGCACGACTTTAAAATGCGTAGTACTTTGTAGATCCAAACTCGTACATATATAACACATCCATTTCCCTTACCTAGGCGATGTTGGACTATAATCTCCCCTTGGTAACTCACCCAACCCCTCTTGGGATCCACGGGCCTATTGGGCTTCGCCATCACGGGCCTCTCCCATACCCCCCCCCCCCATGTCACCATCATCTGTAGCATACATTTTATCGGGCTATTTCTCTCAACAACCCAGATGTACATTTCATATTACTTATACCATAATCAAAATATTTTCAAATCACGATATAATATTTTCAAATCACAACATTATATACTTTTACCAAACATACCATATCATTTTCCAAACATACCATATCCATTTCCAAACCATATCATGCCAATTTCAAATCATGACATGCACATTTTCAAATCATGCTATACTCCTTTTTCAAATTATATCATATAATTTTCATTCTCATTTTCATATCAAGACATACTCTTTTTCAAATCATGTCAAATCGTTTTCATACTCATTTTCATATCATGATATATTCTTTTCAAATCATGTCATAACATTCTCTCCTGGTCCTCAGGAACTTCCCACTGTATCACGCGAGTCAAAACACATACAATGGCTTAGTTTTTCCTTTTGGAGAATGGACTACATACCATTTCCAGACCATGAATACCCTATCGCACTTATCCATGTGCCGAATTTGTCTCACCCCGATACACCTCCATATATGCACCAATGCCCACTTTGAGTATGTATGCATTCCAAACGGAGTGTCGTCTCTAAAATGCATACTTCACCTCAAAAGACTGGTCACACGGGCCAAATCACAATCACAAATCTGCTCGCTGGAAGAGGCTCAACTCTTCCCCTAACCCCTCAGGAACACTCCAGTATCACGCGAGTCTGGACTCGTACAATGGCTTAGTTTTCCCCTTTTGGGAATCAAGATCTATTCCTCAAGAACACTCCATTATATCACGCGAGTCCCGACTCGTATAACGGCTTAATTATCCCCTTTTGGAACAGGCTCCGTACAGCTCACTTTGTACAAACAATCACATAACATTTGTATCATAAACCAGGGCCTCCATGGCCATATTGTACCACTGTACAATCCACAACATCGAAGTAGGGTATTCATGTCCACAGTAATATCATTATCTCAATATTATCATAAAAATATCATAATCAAATTTCACAGACCTTTCCAAAAATTAGTCATGCATGTTTCATTATACCATCGCTTTCAAATACTTATCAATATCTCAAAGCAGTAAATCATGCTATGTTACAATTTCAACATTCATGCAATAATGCTAACAATCATTCTTTGGTACAATTTACTTCCACACCTCATGTCATTTTAACATATCATTTCTAAATTCTCATTTTGCAAGCCAATATTCACATGCTCATAAATTCCGTTATATAAAAATAATAATATCGCTTACCTAAGCGGAAAGGTTTTTGCAAAAGAAACATCTCACAACACAACATTGCATCATATTTACAAAAACATCTTATAACTTCCCAAAACTTACCATCAATACCGATCACAAATATGATATTTTGTAAATAGGATGTTTTTGTAAATATGATGCAATGTTGTGTTGTGTGATGTTTGTTTTGCAAAAACCTTTCTGCTCAGGTAAAAAATATTATTCTCTTTATATAATGGTATTTATGAGCATGTGAATATTTTTTTGCAAAATGAGAATTTAGAAATATTGTGATAATCTTGTGTGGGCGGACTTGAGGGGGAGGGTGCGGGAAAGACCCATGATGACGAAACCCAATAGGCCCATGAATCCTAAGAAGAGTTTGATGAGCTACCAAGGGGAAATTATAGTCCCACATCGCCTAGGTAAGGGAAGGGGATGTGTTATATATGTACGAGGTTGGATCTACAAAGTACTATGCGTTTTAAAGTCGTACGAGTCTTGAGCACAAAGCGGACAATATAGTACTCTGTAGATCAGGTCGTAACAGAATGGTATCACAGTCGAACCTAGCCGAAAGTGTGCCAACGAAGACGTTGGGCTCCCTTAGGGGAGTGGATTGTGATACCCTTGTGTGGGTAGACATGAGGGGGAGGGTGCGGGAGAGGCTCGTGATTGGTGGATCCCAAGAGGGGTTGGGCGAACTACCAAAGGGAGATTATAGTCCCACATTTCCTATATGAGGGAATGGGATGCGCTATATATGTACGAGTTGGATCTACAAAGTACTACGCATTTTAAAGTCGTACAAGTCTTAGGCCCAAAGCGAAAAATATAGTATTCTGTTAATCGGATCGTGACATCAATCCTGATAGATGTTCATCTAATAAAACCTCAATTTCTTTGAAAATGATCCACGATTTACTTGATTGCATGTGAAAATCATATTGCAAATGCAATCAACTAAAAATTGGATCATTACTAAATATACTACCACTACAACAAATTAGCATTTTTGTAACAACCTCCAAAAGAGTAACATTTTTTAGCTATAACAATTCACAAAGCAATTTTACGCATTTTCGCAAACAAAATGATTCAATAATTGTATCACCATGAAAGTATGGTCCTACAAGTGATATTCTAATTTATTATATCACTTTTTTGTGTAACTGGTTTCCATTTTTTTGACTAAATTTAATTTTGACTTGAAATTGTTTAGTGGATTGTTACAACTTAAAAATGTTATTGTTTTGAGAGTTGTTACAAATAAACCAATTTGATGCAGTGTACTAAGACTCTGGATGACAAGAAACCATAACAAAGCTCTTATAAGCGAAAACAACAGGTCAGGCTCAGTGAAGAAACACAACATTTTTACAAACTCTCCACCAAAGTATCCAGAGATCTATAACCTCTTATAGAATACATTCTATTAACATAATAATCCATCTTCTCAAATTTGAGCTGATGACTAAATTCTCCAACTCAAAGCTTTGAAGCAGTTAATCCTGCAAATCAGAAAAGAAATGGCATTTGTACCAAAGAAAAACCATAATACAGAAATGGAAGTTGAAAAGACAAAATTTACCTAAAGCTTTAGAATTCACAATGCTTGGACAAGCAGCTGGGGGAGGAGAATTCTCATTCAGGAAGGGGTCTACATTATTTGGGTTGGACCAAACTGGATACCCTTTGATCTTTCCCTGTTGTTACAAACGAAGAAAATTCTTTAGTTCAAAGTCTATACTCGAGAAATTTTTAATTGAATTTTACTTACCAACACATTCAAAGCAGCCAGAGTCGCCATTCCTTCACGAGTCCACTGCATGAAACAAGAAAGTGGTGTATGTTTATATTGATTATTCAAAGAGTGAATTTGGGAAGAAATTTGATGTTTCCTTTTTGTTCTAAATTCATGGTAAAGCCAATCCAAATATGTCAAACTAAATTTACTTAAATTCTAAGTACACTTGTGGCCCTATTTGCATTTGCACTTGCCTCTCAAATGCAGATTAAAAGACATTTACTGATTGTCGTGCACGTAAATAAATATTCAATAGATAGTATTATGGTTTATTCTTATATATCTAAAATAAATGGCCTGTATTTATGAAGAGGTCATAATGCGCATGTTACCAGCAAGTGTATTGTTCATTAGGTTGATGATTTAAAAAACAAATTCGGCAAGAAAGCTAACGTTTGAGAGATAAAGACGATTCTGTAGCGCTTGGAATCCTTCTAACATGTAGAGAATCTATGAATTTGGTATTGTGGTTTGTCTATAGATGTTCTGTTCTTACTTTCTTTTTCTATTTTTAATTTGCTTTGAATGATTCTAGGTAGAGTAATCCTACAATAATTTCCTTTTACCTTTGAAGCAGAAGCAATGTGGGGTACAACAACAGCATTTTTCATGTCAGCCAGGCCTGGTTTCATGTAAGGCTCGTCCTGATAGAAGATAAAGGATTAACTAATTAGTTAATGCTCAAATCTCGACTTTGCTTTTATAAATTCTCAATAGAATAAAAGGAAGGATAGAGTACCTCAAAGACGTCAAGGCCAACCCGGAACAATGGGTTCTCTTTCAAGTGCTCCACTAAAGCTACTTCATCAACTACAGGGCCCCTACTGCAATTTATAAGAATTGCTTCCTAAATTTTGAAGATTGTTTTGACTTAGCCCGGGATTTTCATATAACATGCTAATCAAAAATTCAGAAAACAAACACGTATTGAACATCACCTTCTTCATTTTAGCAAGGTTATTCTTGTTAATCAGATGATACGTAGTTTTATCCAAGATCGGGTGAAGACTTATCTGGGAAAGACAAAATTGTATTGTGATTACTCAAACCGTACCAGGTATTCAAAGAGAAATCATAATGTGGGTTTCAAAATTAAGCACAATAGTCTCACCACATCAGCCTCTATGAGCACTTCTTCCATAGACGATGCTCTTTTCCATGTAACAGGTGCTTCGCCATTGGATTTCAGGAACTGTCCATAAGCTGCAACAGCAACAACATATGAGTACTGCAGAAGGTTTTTGCAAATGTGGGTAGTTCAAGCCGAGCATACCTGTAACAAACTTCTCTAGTCGTGTCGATTGGTACAAGTCGTAGTAAATTAGGTTCATTTTGAACCCTTCAATCTGTTTAAACAACACATCATTTAGGTGTGATGAAATATGTAAGTTATTTTGTTTGAATTGATTACCATCATAAGAAGAAAAGAAAAAATTCAGTGTGGATAGATTACCATCATTCTAGCATAGGCAGATCCAATACGACCAGCTCCAATCACTCCCACTGTCTGCCCCTTGAGCAAGTTCCCCACAAATCTACACAAACACAGATCCCAAATCATGTACTTGCTCGAGTCTGTTGTTTGTGTTCATGTATCAATTGTTGAAAAAGAGTAGTGATAGTCATAGGTATATCTCACAAATGTGGAAGCCATCCATCATATAAGCCAGCTCTCATGAACTCATCTGCCTCGACTATTCTTCTGGCAGCTGCTAGCGAAAGTGAAGCTGCTAACTCTGCCGTTGTCTCAGTGAGTACACCCTACAAAGTAAATAAGGGATGATCTCATTCTGAACCTCACACTGAATTTAATGTCAATAGACTAAATAAGTAACTGTTCGTAAAGACACTGATCAAAACTGACTTGAAAGTGGCTTAGACATTGTCAAGCTATGTTTTGTTTTGAGGAAAAAAAACTAGAGAAAACAGTTGAAAAAATGAGAAGGGAGAAACAGAGCTAATTAAAGAAGGGAAATTTTGGGGTTCAATGAACTTCAAGTGCTCAACTTTATATAAGGAAGGGGCAAAACATTTGCCATGGAAAACTAAAAAATATATTATCGTCTCTGACCTCAAGTGCTCAACTTTTTCTCTCTTTCCTTTTTGATGGTTTCCCTAGAGCTTTGTCCTTGGAACCAACACACCTAAGGGATCAGCATGGACTGAAAAACCATACGACAAATTTGATTACCCCTCCAACTAACCCAATACTGAGATTGACGTGAATCTAGCAGTGAACAAAGCCAGATGCAATGAATTTATATCGCTTATCTTAACATTCATCATGGAGTTTCTTTTATCAAACTATTTAGCAGTTAAATTTGCATAAACTGCATTGTTGAAAGATTTCTTATCATCTGGTATATAAGAAAGAAATGGTATAACTGATTGTGTATCTGAGACATTGTCCTATATTTAACACAAAATGGTAGAGAAGTTGGAAGTATGTGGACCCTGATTCAAGTTTGCCATAACGATGCATTATTCATCAAATCGGTGCATTTTGGATCCAATAGTTTTAGTCTTTAGACTTGAATCACCCTCCTAAAAAGAAATTTCTGCTGCATTTTCCTCTTCTTTTGAACACAAAAATACCATCCTTAGGGACTTGAGTTATAGCTATCCCTTCTTCTCTCGCCTATGTTTAAAAGGGAAAGAAAAGACTAGATGAGTTTGCTGGTGTTGTTCCTAGTAGCTAGATATTTTTTAGTAGCTAGGTTCCTCTCCTAGTCTCAAGGTTGTTTGTATTTAGCATCAGTGTGAATCCATGGCTATTCACTTTTTCCGAACGTAAGAAACCCATCATTTCAATACTTGGAGTAGCAAGACATCATCCACACGTGTAAATTATATTGGTCTCAATCTCATTATAGATGTTTTTCAATTATTCACTCGGATGAAATTCTGAAACAAAACAACATAATTGCATAAATTCGAAAACAGCTACAAATTCTGTGTTTATTGATTGCAATTGTTCTACTTAGTAGCTTATATGTGTATCGTTTATGTACTAAGGCTTGTAAACCACTTACCGGAGTGTTTCCAACAGCAACCCCATACTTAGAGGCAATGCTAACATCGACGTTGTTGTACCCAACAGCCATGTTACTGAAAGCTCTTCCTCCTGCTCTGCTTAATGCAGAGAACAACACCTCTCCCCAATCTTCTGTCAACTATAACCAACACACACAAAGAATCATCAATAAAAGAAAACCCAAATCTCAAAACCAAACCAATGATTCAAGCTAAAATTCAAATGAAAAGGAGAAAACTTACCTGTCCAATCACTCCATCACACTTGTCTCCAATAAGAGCTACAATGTCCTCGACAGACAATATGGTTTTCTTCTGCGTGCATATCTACATATGGGAAGAAACAATCAAATGGTTTCATATTCATGTTTGTATTGATAAAATCAATAAGAACGTAGAGAGGCAGCTGAGAATTACTTCAACACGGCAATCTTGATCAGTCAAGAGACGAATCCATCTTGTTCCAGGCATAGGCTTGGTGCTAATTACTCTGTATTTCCCATTTGGGTTCCACACCTCTATCGAAACTGGCTTCGCCATGGAAGCTTGTTTGCTGGTTGAGCTCAGAGTAGTGCAAGAAGAGAATGTTCTATGTAGAAACTTTTGAACACAACCTTTTACTTCCTTCAGTTTCTTATATTCGTGATTTTGTGTAATATGTCCTATTACATTAAACTGTCCTAGTGTATCATAACCATTAGATTTTGTTTTTTCTTCTGTGATATCATCTTATTTACAACAGGTTATGTGGAGATAAGTTAACATGGTAACTTATTAGATACCTTGGCATGTTTTTGAATTTGTGTAGATGATAAAAGTGTGTTCATTGTGTGGCAATGCTATTTGAAGTTTGGGGCCTCTCATTCACTACTAGATAAGGAAGATAAGAGGCTGTTTTGCTGAATGGCCAGTCGCTTTCATGAAATGACAAATATGTCTTCATTGTGCATTTGTTTTTGGAGATGGAGCAACTCCAGCCGTGAACTTGTCATAATAGTTTGAAGTTTGAACTATTTCCGTGATCACAGGCAACAGATAGACTCTTAAACAAAATGCTTTCTAAGGTTCCGATTGATCGAGCAGAATTGGATTTGGCATTCATATCCATCACACATGGGTCAAGCTACCAGCTAAAGTCTTGTGGAAAAATGAAGCAGTTGCTATTCATTATCTGGTTGAACCCCACTGTTTATTGTATTAGCGGATCTGTACAAACTGAGTTATCTAACTCCAGCCTTTGCTGACACACCGGTGCGCTTCACTGACCATTAGCTTATCTTCCATGTCTGTGGTCCTATTATATATATATATATATATCTTTGATTTTTTTTTTTTTTTTGTCCTGGCCAAAAAAAAACCCTACATGATTATGGAGGTAGAATATACAGATTCGCGCAACTGGCTGGCAAAATTATAGCTCGCCTGTGAGTTCTCTGAGGCAGACCTGACTGCAATAACTACTTAGGTTTGTGGTTAAAATTGTGGTTTAGAATTTGTCTGCAATTCAATTCTGATGGCATACAACAGGTCAGTGAGTGAGAAGTTAAGGCATACTGGCACGTTAAGAGATCGTGAAGTAAAACTTCAATTTGCATAAGAATGTGTGAATCATTATGAGTTATGGCCTCAAGCCATCGACCTCTTACAGATGTTTATGTGAATGTCAGTTGAATGTAATAACAACAAAAGAAACACATTGCTTCCAAATTACAATATCCAATCCTGAGATATAATCTTGATTCCCCTACGAAACCACAACACTCAATGGTGGAGGTGAACCATATCAACCAATCCTCCAAACTCCAGACTTTGGTAATTATGAAATTCGAAAAAAATGATCATCCATTCTACTTTTCCACTTCCTGAAACTACTCTTAAATAGCAAAGTCCATGTCAATGTACCAAAATTATTTTGCAATTTCTCCATATTCCGTGGGTATTCATAGCCCTCGCGTGCAAAAAAATTTCATTTGCATGCTTGCTTCTCATACAATTAGTCCCTCCACATGCCACAAACCCTGCTACCTTGGTCCATTAAGAGTGCACTCCTTCATTTCACACTTTCCTCCGGGACTCCATCCATCGGAAACCATTCTCTAGTCTACTTAAGCAATTCCCATACCCAAAGTTAAACCTTAATCAAGAAATTGAATTATTGTTCTTCAGATGCACAACTAAAAAACATGAGGATGTTCAAAAAAAAAACGGCACACAGCCGAGTGAAGCAGGAAGCCTCACTAGTCCACGCAAAGCTCTTCCAACCATACAGATGATTTAGGGTATTGATTTTAAACATCTTCCTCAGAAAAACAGGCTTCTAATTGCATGCTGCACATGGATTCTGAGTAATTTGTTTACAAAGCAAGATGAAGATCAACATGATTTCAACTAAAAAGATATGGACAAATATTTATGTCACTGAAACCTTTACACTGCCTTCCAACATCACACAATACCAATCAACTAAGAAAAAGGTTCCCTATAAAAATTTGCCTATAATACATTTATTTTCATGGGGTATATAAAGAGCGACTTTAAACACCAACATCAATAAACGAGATGAAACCAGGACTACAAAAGTAAATATGGGTAACTGGCCTGCCTGTTACCTCTCTTCGGTTGGTAAAGGATTTTGGATTATCTCTGATCATTCTTTTCTCCTGAAAAACACTCAGGATTCCATGTATTGAGAAGGTGGAGGGCTTATTTTTGTCTTCTCTGGACCTGCAAGTTGGTTCTTTGTAAGGCAGTAATTCTATTAACCATTCAGATGAAAGGTCAATTCAGCAATCAAAAATCAAAGTTTTAGTTCATTTAACATGAGATCGTAAGCTGTATACCATACCATAAGCACCACGCATCTCCACTTCACGCCATTCTTGGACTAGGGCACAGCAGCAGCACATCAAATGAGAGAGGAAGTCATCACATAAGCCTCCCTGTTAAATGAAGCAGTAAGGTGGTGAATGACGAAACAAGAGTGTGTCATTAAGGAAAAATGAGAATTGCTGCCAACTTTTCCTCGAAAAATAATTGATCCTTTATGGTTGGAAAAAAAATTAATGATTTGAAAATGAAATGAAAGTCAACAGGAAGTCCTTAGTGAATTGATGCACAAAATGGGTGACTGAGTTCAAACACTGGCATAGACACTCTCTTTGCTCCTTTTAAGTGATAATATAGTTCATAATCATGGTTAAAGGGCCTTTGCAGGGTTTGTCTTCACAAGATGTATCCATACTAGATTGCATAAGGTAGTAACATATATTGAAAAACATGGAGACACGTCTTATGCATAGAAGAGTTAGACTAGCCATCCAATGCATTTGACAGAATTATAGGATTTACAAGCAGCCCGGTATCAATTAAACCATTTGGATTAGTGTCTGTATTGATTATTCCATGAATAATAGTTGACTGTGTGATATAACAAACCCTAACAACAAAAACAACAGGCCATGAAGGAGTTACCGTTATGTTAAGAGTCTTCCGGAGCTTTCTTCTTATGCAACAAGTGTAACAACAACAAGCCAATATCAATGAATATGCCATCAGTTCATTACATGCTTCTCCTGAGGCTGAAGATCAAAGAGATCATATGCTTCATCAGTACTGAATTCAATTCAAGTTTGAGCACCTCAAATTCAAAATATACTTTAACTCTTCATACACAACCTTCAAAAAGCAACCATGCCCTTCAAATTTCGTTCATTAGTTGAAAATTTAGTATCTCAAATGCAAGTATACGAGAGAAGCAGAGATAACAGATGCATATTAATCACTGCCTCTACAAAATTCCATCAAAAGTGGAGTTTGTTTGTCTAATACCTACCATAGGTTCACTTACAACTCTTTCATAATCACCAAAAGACAAATCCAACTTCAAGAAACATGGTATCAATGCATATCTTTGAATAAATATTCAGGAGACTGGATTTGTGAAGACATATTACTTACACATGGGCCTGTTAGTGGCTACAGAAGCAATCTTTGAAAACGTGCCACAAGGATAGAAAAATGTCTTAAGACCTGCAAAATGCAGCAAATTACAGAAATTCTGAGATACTGAAGAAGTGAGGGAATATTTCCTCCATGAAAAGACCAAATAACAATTAAAAATTTTACATTTTCAACCACTGAACAAAAAATGGTAGCAAACAAGAGCTAGAAGTAACCTCTCAGTGAGTAAAATTTTAGAGTAAAAAATCACTTTTTACTGCCAACAGTAGAGATTGTATATGCAGTTCAAAATCCATTAATCAATTCGATAACAAACTCAACTTTTACCTTTTGATAATTTTTGAAGCAAAATTAACGAACTGCAGGTTTTCCTAACTTTTTCAGATGATTTTCAGTGGGTCCTACTCGGTCCATTTTCTGGGATCTAGATAATCGTCATATACTACATGTGAATTATTATGATCTTACTATGGTTTTATAAGTTTGTGCAATGCTAGAGCTTTTGCTTGCATAATACTGAGCATGCATCCAGTGTTCAATCAAGAGCTTGGGAGGTACAACAGTGGCTCAATGGGCTTTGAATCCTATGAAGCAGATGTAGTGAGTCACTAACTATAGAGGGGCCATTTTTTTGTGACGTGTCAAACTAAAGCCTCCACCATATGCTATCCAGAATGTTATTGCATTAGTCCTTCATATCCAGAGGTACATCCTTGTACAATGCCCACCAACCACAACAAGAAACAGCAAGTTGTAACTACTCAAATTTACCAATTAAAATGGGAAATTTTTTGTTATGGTCAATCTTAGTTGTTTGCACTTTTGAGGGGTGAGTACTCTAATGATGTTCAAATTTCAGGAAGTCCATAAAGAAAGATGTTACAGTTATGCTACAAAATTTCAACTTACAGAATGGTTAACTACCTTTCTCTTCAATGCAACAAACTACAGTGGAAGATTTTGTTGCTAAAAAATTCTAAGCTTAATTTCAAACATCTTCAAATACAAATTTTAGCATTGTTTCTAACCCACATGAACAGAACCTTAAAAGTATCAATTGTACCATTAAAATTAGGGAAAATATTGGGAGGGATACTGATTTTCCTTGTATCTTACAAACAATAAATAGTTCACAGGAAATGTAGAATCTATGAACTTCGAAACCAAGCAATTTGAGGGAAGCTGGGTTCATATTTCTGTTTGCTCCATCTCTGGTAGAACCCGAGTATACAAACAGAAACCTAAAAACAGGTACCACTGGCCTAATATATATATAATTCCAACTGGATACAGAAAGAAGAAATGAGAAGCAGGGTAGCATTTTTTGTGCCAATGAAGAAAAAAATGCAAACATAAAAGAAAAGGATCAAATTTGTCATTTCTCATTATGATAACTCCAAAAAACAAATTTTGTTACTCATTTGAAATAATTCATAGAAAGCAAGAATAGATGACGATGAGAGCATACATAAAGATGGTTCTGAACAACAGCCAAGCAAATCTGAATGCCATTCCTCATGCCGGTATGATCCTTTGGTTGATAGCAGATCACGCCCTGATGAAACCGAAGAAGTATTTCTGCATAAAACAATAGTCACATGAGAAATTTGTAAAGTTGCAGCTGAAACTTATCATTACTTTGCATATTGCTTCCAAGAAAACTTGTAAAATTCCAAACTATAGCAAATTTTGACTTTTTTTTAATGAAAAGGAATCTAGATGTTTTAGGTTTAAAGCATTGATGTGTCATACTCTGTTAAGTACTGCTCAATTGTTTCCAGGGTTGATCATTAAGAGAGAGAGAGAGAGAAAAAAAAGAAGAAAAAGAAAAAAAAACTAGTGCCTGACATTGGCACAGGCATCTGTTCTACAAGTTATGCCTTTTACAAAATTAGTATTCCAACCATATGTGACAAAATGAACTCCAATGTACAAAAAAAATCTACCCATACAACTGTACACTTCACAATGAGTTGCTTGACTAGATTAGTGAAGCTTATAGGTTGAAAGGGTCTTAGCAACAAGGATAGCTAATGATGGAAGAACCTAGTAAAAGTAATAGCAGCCCAAAGAAAGGTGATCCAACTAAAAACTTCTTGAACTACCCTCCTCTATACTGTCATTTGATAAGAAAGTGTTTTACGCATCCATTTGAGACACAAGCTAAAAGTGTTAAAGCACAGAAACAAAAGTGAAACCAACCTTGACGAGACCATGTGATTATCACTTTTGCTATGGTACTTTTCACTATATGTATGTTGTTTAGCATTATCAGCATCCGAATGATCCACCTTCTTAGGACTTTTAGGGGGTGAGTTTGGTAGAGAGCATGCTGCAGATTCTGTGACTTCTAGCAAATGTTGGATAACCTCACATTGTCCAACATCCATGTTAGCTTGCGATAGTTGCAGTTCTACTTGAAGCTTCTCATTCTCTTTTTTGAGGGCTTTATCAAAGGGAAGGTTAGGATAAGAACAAGAAAGGCTCTTTTTCAACATCATGGTGTCATGTTTGGACGGTTCTGGACTTAAGATTACGGTTTGAACCTTCCTATCTTCTTCATCCAAGGTGTATTCACGTTGATCCCTTTCAATATCTTCTAACCTTTCCTGCCAATTAGAAAGAAGAAAAATGAATCACAAAATTAAAAGTAAGAATACGGATGTCTCTCTATGAGCTGTGTAATACAAGATACTGTTGGTTTTCAATCAAACAGCACATTCAACAAGCGACAAATATAAAGAGAACTATGTAAATGACAGTGAATAGGTAAGGAAGGGCGTGGAAAAGAAGTGAAGAAGTATAACACAGCACAATAGATGCAGAAGTGCAGCTTTGTATATTTTATGTTCGCTTGTTCACTGGCAGGAGGCATGAGGTATTGCTATACATTAACCCTTCAGATTAAAATGATAAACTATATATCCAATGACATCAGTCACTGCCTTAGATTAAGATGGCTGCCGATACCATATAGTTTACCTAGTCGCAGATCTTTCAATATTAGACAAGACAAATAATCCGCATTATACCTCAAAAACTGAAAAACTTCAGGGCTGCCTATGCACTGGATATGCTTGGCTTTAAAAATCTGCTGAAAGTATAACATGTCAAGGAATATACAAAGCATTCTGCTCATACAGTAGTATAACATGTCAAGGAAATGTATCTTTTCACATAATTGGTTCAAGTATACTAATCATTCTCTAAATTTTTCACTAATAAGTTAAAACGAACAATTACAGTTAAGCATTCTGCTGATTACTTAGCATCTGAAATCCGTTATTTAATTACAAGATTACCAATACTAAAATATCACAATCTCGTGGGGCATATATTCATAATCTCTTCCAATTAAAGGGAGTTTGTTTTTTGTTTTGAATGGATTCACAAGTGTTAAGAAGTGAGACATTTTAAAAAGAGTGTTTGTTTTAGTTATGACTAGAAGTTGAAGTTTTTATTGGATTAAGCTCCATGGGGGTGTTGATCACTTAGCACTGAGTGCTTAATGAAAATTTATTCCAATAATAACCTCACAATAAATTTGTAATAATTGTTGCTACTCACCTCTTCTATCAACCATCTCCTCTTTTCTCCACTCTCTCGCATGAGCAGTGCCTCCACCGTCGCTACCACCCTCCTTGGCCTCCCCTCCTCTTTCACTTTATCTTCCACTCATTTGAAGATTATGAGGAATGAAGAGGGATAGAGGGTGATTTTTGGTAGTGGTGGAAAGGGATCTCAATGGTATTTGAAAGAAAAAAATAAGTGGAAAGGGGCGCTACAATTGGTGGCTTGTGGTGGGCAAAAATGTAAAAAATAAAAAATAATAATAATAAAAAATTCAAATCAGTACCTAAAAATAAACACCTTTAATTTTAAAACTTTTAATCAGCAGCACATTCAGAAGCAAAACAAACAGTTCACTGAGAAGCTCGTTCAGAACTTCTAGTTCCAAATACAAGTTAGCTTCTAAGCACTTAAAAAAATAACGTAAACTAACTTTTAAGACCTACTTTTTCACAGAATAAACAATTTAGATACCATAGTTAATGTAATGGCTAATTTGTGCCCGATTTTATACTTTTATTACTAACAATGATTATTTTATTAACCCAGATTAACTCATCAAGTTATATGACATATTTACTCTCTTAAACAAATAGAAAACATAATTTTATAGTTTAATGACTAACAAGGACTACAGAAGAAAAAAGAAAAAAAAACGTTAATTGTTATTGAACGACGATTTTAACAATGACTACAAAAAAAAATATTAGCCTGTTCACTGACCTGAAAATAATGAACATCATATGATAAATTCTAATTTTATTCAGGTCAGTGAACATGCTAATGTTTTTTTTATAATCCTTGTTAAAATTGTCGTTTAATAACAATTAACGTAGGTTTTTTTTTTCTGTAGTCTTTGTTGGTCAATAAAACTAACAAAGAGTAACTAAAATTGGTCAATAACAATTAACGTAGGCTTTTTTTTGTAGTCCTTGTTGGTCAATAACAAAGAGTAACTAAAATTGTCATTCAATAACAATTTAAAATTATAAATCCTAATCTTTTTCAGGTCAATGAGCAGGCTAATGTTTTTTTTATAGTCATTGTTAAAATTGTTGTTCAATAACAATTAACGTATGGTTTTTTTTTCTGTAGTCCTTGTTGATCAATAAAACTAACACAGAGTAACTAAAATTGGTCAATATCAATTAACGTAGGTTTTATTTTTTCCTATTGTCCCTGTTGATCAATAACAAAGAGTGACT
Organism: Berberis thunbergii; assembly: GCA_003290165.1. Lineage (NCBI taxonomy): Eukaryota > Viridiplantae > Streptophyta > Magnoliopsida > Ranunculales > Berberidaceae > Berberis > Berberis thunbergii. Next base: position 202,353 of record QNQO01001477.1, read on the forward strand.
AAAATTATCGTTCAATAACTATAAACGTAAGTTTTTTTTCCTGTAATCTTTGTTGGTCATAAAACTATAAAATTAGGTTTTATATTTGTTTAGAAGGATAAATATGTCATATAACCTGGGTTAATAAAAGAGTCTTTGTTAGTCATAAAAGTATAAAATTAGGCACAAATTAGCCATTACATCAATTATAGTATCTAAATTGTCTATTTTATGAAAAAAGTAAGCCCTAAAAGTCATTTTCCGAAAAAATAAACACCACCTTAGACATTCTTGCATCCGGACCAACATATAAGAGTACCCATGGTCAACAATCAACGGCTATTGAATTTCAAGCAAACAATATAACCAAATATTCCAATATCAAATTACATATCTAACAAAAAGAATTCAAAGTAAGATTAAGAAGAGCAATCAATTGAAAGGTGGGTGGAGCATAATACTAAATCTAATAAGAATGAAATCCGAAAGAAAAAAAATGGAAAAGATACCTTGAATCTTGCATTATCCACAAGAGTGATAAGAGGAACAAGCCGCAAGTACCGATCAATCTCCCCCTGAGCCTTCCTAAACTGATAAACAATATTCCAACCCATAGCCAACAGATACAGATAACTCCGGTCCTGACAACTATTCACCAGAATATACGACCTTCTCAGGGCATCCTCAAGCTGTTCCAATGGCTCCCTAGTTTCAGGGTACCTCTTCAACTCACTAATCTTTAGCTGCTCTAATAAATTCCCAATAAGCTTCAAATGCATCGCAAACTGCCTGCAATTCTTCTTGTGCATTCGCGCTGTACTCGCCGCCTTCACAATCATCCCAATTAGCTTCACTGCATCCAATCCTGTGAGCTGTGCCACATTGGCAAGCTCTCCAAACTGATCCCATGATGCAGCCATCTTCACCTTCCCCTAAAACTAACTAATCCCTTCGCATCTCAACAAAAGACAGCCTTCATTGATCTACAACAACAAACAATCATTTTTTCAAAAATTCTGAATACCATCTCTCAAATGTCCTAATTCATCAGCACTAGAGAAAAAAAAAACACTAATATCAAATATTAAGGAACAAAAACTTGCCTCTAAAAACCCAATCAGTCACCCTTACCGACACTTCAATCTTCCAACCATCCAACCAATCTCTGGGGAAGCATTTAAACTACAACCTCAATTTCGAGGAAGAAATTACAACCCCAATGAATCCTGAAACTACAGGTCCCAAAGATGAAAACTTTACACAATCTCCAAGTTGTTCCAAGTGATCTTTCGAGAAAGCAATTAGTTTCCAAGCAGATCTTCAAATCCAAATATTCTCAAGCATTCATTTCACCTGCAAAAGCAAAGATTTTTTAACAATAACTGTTACTTACACTCATCTTTCCTTCCTCCTTTACTTTCTTTCTGACAAAAAAAAAATTAAGAAAATGAACAAAGAAAGATATGTTGAAGTGATTCTTCAACAAAATTACAGAAAGTTCACCACAAATTCAACGCATTTGCTTCACAAAAGCTCAATCTTGAGTTTTTACTAAGATCCAGAGCTGTATTGATGAGAGATGATCAAGAACCCAATTTGAATCCAATGCTTCGTCGGAGGAGAACACTAGAGAAAAGCTTCACCAAATCCCACACCTGAGAGATGAGAGAGATCCGAAGAGGAAATGTGAGGCCACAATTTCTGTGGGTTTTGTAGGTTTTTATTTTTCTCTTTTCTCTTTTCTCTTCTCTCTCTCCTGCTTCGTTTTCCTTTCTTTTTTTATTTTTTATTTTTATGAGAGTTTTGAAACAAAGGAGAGTTTTGAAGTCTGTGAAGTTTCAGGCATTGCTTTAAGGGAAAAAGCCGATTTGTTTAGAGAAAAAATTTGGATGGATTAAGCAGAGCAGAGAGAGGGGGATTTGATTTTCAGGTTGGGGGTTTGGTTTGGTTTTCTTTTCTCTTCTCTTCTCTCTCGTTTGGTGGTGTTGCAGAGCAGAGTAGCAGTACAGGAAGGGAAGACAAAGCAAGTATAAAGCCAAGACCACGAGCAGCCAAGCCGAACCAAATGAGTGTGTTAAATCGCACTTGGTTTTGGAAAATATTACGGGATACCCCTCCCTGCCTGATGTTTTACTGGAAAGTGAAAACCAACGTATGACTTGACTCAGGTGATCTGTGATGATACTTGGGACTGTGGTCTAGTACGAGGAAGTCTAGGGAGAGTGGGAAAATCTAGAGAGCCCTTCTCACTCCCTAGAATCAGGGTCCTAGTACTGCTCCGATTTTCCATCAAAAAATATAGAGGGTCCTAGTACTGCTCCGATTTTCCATCAAAAAATCTAGAGAGCCAGGCCATTCGAATATCATCCCATTCTAGAAATGTTGAAAATGGTCTAATCTCTATATGACAGATGGTATTGGGCTGGCCTAGTACAAGTCTGAATGTGCGGGCTCTGCTTTCTGAAAAATTTGATTTTCCGCTCATTTATCTAGCCCATCCTAAAAAATTCTAGGGGTCGAGGGAAAGAGAGCGAGGGTTGGGTGTAACCACCCATCCTCCTCGTGATGAGTGCCCGCGCGTATCTCCAATGTGATACGCTCATCCCAAGGAGGATGGTCGTCCCTCTCCCTCGCTCCCTCCCTCGCTCTGTAGCAAAGCTCAGCCCATCCCTGCTACACTCTTCCTTTGCCCCTGCCCTACTTTCTTTGACATAGGACAAAGCAAAGAAAGTCATCGTGGCATGGTCGAAAGTGTCATGTTTGAGTTTTAATTGAGTTTTGATGGTTTTTTTTTTTTTTATTATATAATTTGAAAGAGTGAGGTTAAGAAATCAGATTTTGCAATCAGGATAATATGGTATCATCAGAAAAGTTTTTACAAACTTGAGATACACATAAATATTTAGGAGATTTCATCATTCTTTCAAGATCATACCATGTCATTCTGATTGCAAAATCTGATTACAAAAATTTAATTTATTTCGAACTTGAAATACATTACATTTGAGATTTTGGTTTGGTCGGAAATCAACTTTGGGTGTAATGACTTGATCCTCGTGATATGATATTATTCGTTTTAAGCTTAACCATTTCCACGGCTTTAAAACGCGACATACTAAAGGAGTCAAACCTCGTACATATATAGCATATACTATTTTCTCACCAAGGCGATGTGAGACTATAATACCTAGGTAACCTGACAATTTTCGAGCCCACCCACTAGGGCTAAAAATCGAACCGAATTAGGTCGATTTTAAAATTTTCAAAACAAAACCGAACCGACCATTAAGAAAATCGATCCGTAACCGAACCGATTCTAATTTATGCAAATCGAACCAAAATCGAAATAAAATCGAACCGACCGACTATTTTAAACATATTGTATTATTTATATATAAAATATATTATTTATTATATATATTCAATCGGTTCGGTTTGGTCGGTTAAAATCACATAGAAACTGAACCGACTACTTCGATTTAAAATTTTTTAAAACCGAAAACTGATCCGAACCGAATTTACCAAACCGATTTCGGTTTAATTGGTTTTTTGTTCAGCCCTACCACCCACACATTGTAGACTGCCAATTTATGAACCTACCCACACATGATAACTCATCAACCTCAAAGTCCACCCATACAAGATTGTCAAATTGAGTGATGACCAGTAATCATATGGTTGACTATCTGTCAAAAGTTGTCTCTCCACATTTGACTAGGAGTGAATGGAAGTCAACAATTTGATTTGTTGACTCACTAAGTTTTGATGTAATAATTGAGTCCTTTTATTCTAACATTCAAAGTTTATTTTTATTTTGACATTAGTGATGTGGTTTGTTCTTATTGGTTCACACTTTTTAACTTTAAAAAAATTGTGTAGTGAAAAGACATTTCACTCAATAAAAATATATTATATCAACTAATGTCAAAAAATATTAGAGTAAAGTTTTCCATAATAATTTGTAGTATATGGTTGGAATATTAGATGCAATGTCATTCACCATGCATCCTCGAGTACTCTCCTAATGAGTTTAGTCTCGCATGGGATAGATGATGAGGTGATACTTGGGATACATAAAATATGGAGGCCTCTATCAAGCAAACTTTTTATGAGGACAACCTTTACTAGTAAATCACTTTCATTATGATTATGAGCAAGCATCACTAATGCTCTAACATAAATGGCCAAATATTAAGAATGTCCTCTTATTAGACATCTCACTAGAGTCCCTTCCGCAAATTATTTCACATTTAACACACAAAAACAAAAAAAAAATTGCAATTTTGTTTTTGCAGAAACATGAGGTTGACTAGCTGAATTGTGAAATGGTTTGGACCCCCAACTAGAGCAAAATTTTCAATCCATCACATGACACTCTATCCTTCACACTACCATATAAGAAGGAATTTCCATTAAAATATCAATCAAATTTTGTGGAAGTAGAAAATTGAACCAATCATGAAGGGAGGGGATAATGTCGATAGTTCCAGCAGGGCTCATTTGGCAGTTGACGCAAAATTTCCATGTTATGTGGTATAAAGTCAAGCGTGCTGTCCTTGTCTAGAGATAAAATTGTAAGAACAATCTATAAAAGGGCAAATTCGTCATTCAATGTTCGCGGATCATGTGAGTGCCTTTGGCATTTGCATTGCGGTTTGTGGCTAAGCTCGTCACCGGTGGATCGTTTCGTCTCTATCAGATCGGACGGTCACACTACAAAACATGTGAACGCCACCTGGCATAGCTTTTGTCATTCTGCCGTACACACATGGGCAAAATCGTAACTCTAAAATATAGAAATACAGATACGTATACGTATGTTGAATAGTGGTATTTCCCGTTAAACTGCTAGGGAGGGACCTGCAACTATAAATAGGGGAAAGATTTGGACGGAGTGAAAAAGAGGAAAATAACATGACATACGTGTCACTCCAAACATCAGCCACGGATCTCTATCTCCCACCAACCAACGAACCAGATTCTGCCAGGTCACTTTCCATTACTCCGTCTCAAACACATGAATTGCCAACTATACCCTTGGATTTTGTGTAATTTTGGACGTCATCATTAATGAGAATGTGATGTGAATGGCAGCGTGGAAACAGAAAGCAAAAGATCTAGAGTCTAGACAGCTAGGCTCACGTCAGGCCAGCCTTAGGAGTGAGCAATGTGGATTTGGTTCGATTTTGAGCCTCACATCGATTTCATTCGGTTTGTCCAAAATCCAAATCGAAACTGAATTTTGTATTTGTAAACTGATGAATTCGGTTGAATCGAATTTCGGATCAGTTCAGTTTGGTTTGGCCAGAATTTCAGGCTCAAGCAATTGAAAGACTTTCATTAAAACATGTTCAATTTTTTTACAGGCTCAATTTTTAGCCCAAAATTGAAAACTTTGAGAGAATGGGGTGATTCAGTGCAACAGGGTGTACTACAGTGCATTTGTTGCACTAATTGGGTATTGACACCTACCTGTTGTTTAGTTATTTATATATATCTAATTAATCGGTCGATTCAGTTATAAATCGGTCGGTTCAAAATCGTAAATCGGTTTCGAACCATTTATAATCGGTTCAGTTTAAATTATTTTCTTTCTATTCATATTTCGATTCGGTCGGTTAACCGAATTTAAATCGATTTTTACCCGCCCCTAGCCAGTCCAATACCATTCATCATCCTAGAGATGCTTGCACAACAAAAAATAATATTATAAACCCACAATAAAAAATGTATTTAAAATAAATATATAAAATAATAACTATATAACTCAATTAAAATATATATCGTTATTCATCTCATGCAAAATTTGAGGGTTAGATTAGCTAGTAAATCTCATTTTTCCTATAAAATTGTGTTAGAATTTTATTATGTTCGCACATTTTATACTTTTTTTAGTTTAAACTTACATACTTATGTTAATTATATTATATTGTAATTATTTATTCTAATTATTACGTGCGTTTGTCTTTTCTATGATTGTCGACGAAGTGATCTTATGGCTTAAGATAGGATTATAGGATTCAATTAGGTATATACAATGCACATTTTCATTTTTTTAATTATTGTACTTATTAGATAAATACACAATACTAAATTACAATTATATTTTTTGATTTTTATGCCTACTTGAAGATATTATTTGGAGTTTGTTATTAAATTATCAACCTAGGGTAGGAAAATTTTTGGCTCCGCGTTGGATAATAATTACTATTACCAATAAATAACTTTATGTCATTTCGCCCCCTCTAACTTTGGGGGTCATACTCTATTATGGTTTATTTTAGGACTTTTTTTAAAAAAAAAAAATGGGATGTTGACCCATTTTATTCATATAAAAATCCACGCCCGAAAGCTACATGAAGGACCCAAAAGGGTAAACTAAAAAGCCGAAACAAAACCTCTCAAAAGATAGGATGCACCAATACAAGCCTAGACAAAATCAGTCTCTGTATCTTTTGGTTTATTTTAGGACTAAGTTACGTATAAACTAATGAGGTCAATTTCAAAATATAACCCAAAGATAACATAGTTTGTTGATATATCACGGAATTGATCAATGACAAATTTTCGAATGTTGCGCTGATCAAAGCATCTGTGTGTATTTCCTAGCTTTCAAGGTATGTCTAGACGAGGATGATATTCCACATCTTTGAATTATGAACACAGAAGTTGCATTTACAGACGCTTGCTAAGTATGGCAATTTAGGTGAAGTTATTAATGTATGCAATACTTCAGTTTTCAATCAGACATTGTTAGGTGAATGCCTTATTTATGTGTTTTTTCTTGCCCCGTGACTGTAGATGCTTAACTACGTGGTTTTCCACTCTTTTCTGATCACAGACTGGTTGACTCTTTTCCGATCACAGACTAGTTTATGCAAAGAATGTCTTGAGAAAGAAATTATATATACCAACTCATAATCACTGTCAAATGTCAAGCAAACCATAGCTCACAAGACAAATTTAGCGCATATATATGCTCTACTTGCTTCAATCTCTATGTCCTAAATTTAGCAGTTTATTAATGTATACAAGGGTTCACACATCACCAGCTAACAAAGTAACACAGTAGCAGCACTTATAACATTTGGTGAGTGCTTCTTCAGTGCGCCAAAGACTTTAAAGGCGTGACAGTTGAACATGAACACCTTATCTACCTAAAATTAGCCAGGTGACATTTTTCTCTTTTGACAATCAGATGTGCTCGATTTTAAATTTTTTTGTTGATCAACATGTTCTTTCGTTGTTCCAATCTGATAAAATTAGAAATGAACATGACTTTATGATTGAGGTTCTTCCATTGAGCTTAGCCAATTGGCAATGTAATCGCATCATACATACCTCATGTATTTCGTTTGTATTTACCCTGCCTTTAATCAGCACATATACCTAACACTATACTATATGAAATTGCTGATGCCAATTGTCTGTAATGCCCATATATTAGGTTTCCAACCTTAAATTACATCACTGACTCACGGGTTCATTTTTGCAGAATCACCTACGAGTTTATCATTAACTTCAAAACAAACACTCCATAAACAAAACATTCCAATAAACTAAACCTGTATTAATTGTCTGTATGTTTCGTTAATTAATGATGATTATCATCGCTCAATGTATAATAACATCTGAATTGCTTAGAAGTTTCAGCATTGCTCATAAACAAATACTTGCTTAAAACTGCAATGGCCTCCATGTGATCCATTTAAAAAAGTAACAAACAGAGTGGTATCTACGGATGCATTTGTTTAAGCAAGCAACTATAATTGGGTCTTGTGAAGAGGGTATTATAAACTAAAAAACAAAATGGATATATCTATATGGGATGGGTACATTACATATGGTTGGAAAACTAAATTAACTAATTTGTGATTCCAAGGAGGCTTAGGAGATACTTATATTATATTATGTTATATAGTTTGACTAGGGTGTTCCCCGTGCAATTGGCACAATCATATACCATTTTATTTACTTACTCATGCCATCGCACTCCCCAACATGTATAATCGATAATGAAATTTTTTTTCTTCCAAAATTTACTTTATTTTTTAACATAAAAAAACTCGTCATAACCTATGAAAAACCTGTCATAAGATATGAAGACTTAAATAAAATAAAACTAACGATCATTCACTTGGTCGATATATTTCAAAATATTAACATGTGGTTTACCAAACACCTCCAATACACTAAACTGTATTCCACCAAAACCTTTCAAACGTAGTACAATGTCTCTCGTACTATGTTGTTCAGCTTCATCTCCCGATATTATCACTTCAATTTCATCCATGGACGGAAGATTATACCATTTACGATCAGTAGCAGCACTGTAATATAGATGCATAACGACATTATTTTCACGGTGTCCATGGTTTTCATTCAAATCTCATATGCTTGGCAAAATTTGAATGGGAACGCATTGTGACTGATTAAAGTTCTTGAATAATTTCAAAGACATCCCTTTGAAGAAGCGGATTTCTTTGACATCGAACATTAAGTGTTACACTTGGATCATAGATATAGAGTTGAGAATAAATTGATTTTTCTTCCAAATTTGAAAGCAATGACCCGGTTTGATGGCGCAACTCTCCGTGTGTGGTAAAAGATGTAGACACTCTCCCTATAAGAACTCCATCATCCATTTTAACACCAAGCCTCATAAAAACATTAGCAACATTATATTCACGAATATTCTTTTTGAACGGCATTGCTTGTAGATTGTTTCCTTCTTACAATGCTTGAAATGGAACAGGTGATGGAAAAAGCAAAGACAATTTTATTTTTCCTTGAAGACAACAAGTCCCAAAGAGAGGTCGTTTCATTGAAGAATTTGATAGACGCTCAACTTTCTAATGAATGATTTAACAAAAGGGAAATTGCACATCCATTAATTCCAATAAATGTCTCTCTTGTTGAGAGCCATTAATTGTGGATTGACGAATAATTTCCAATTCATCACAAGTATCTAAATCTTCTTCAGTAGGGGCACATAACCTATGCAATAAATTTAATTGTTATTGACGATACTAATTACATAAATATTTTTCATGACAACTATTAAAAAAATACTTACATGTCATCAACTAACAATTCTTCGCCAATGTTACGTGTTGATAAGCTTAACCCTTGATGGCTCGCCGATGCTGATGAAGACCCATTAGAAAAAAATAACTTTTGAACGTTTTGAAATTGGGGAATTATTCGCCTATGTTACGTGTTAATAAGCTAAACCCTTGATGGTTCGCAATGTAGATAAAGACCAATTAGAGTAAAAAGACACTTTTGAACGTTTTGAAATTGAGGAAACTTGTACTACTGCTTTGCCTTTTCCTTTATCTCTTGGTTGCATTAGACCATCGGAAGTAATTGAAACTCAGGGATGCGGACCAACATAATTATTACATGGTGTTGAAACTGAAGGTAAAGCAATAGGTTGCAAATCAACATCGTTGATCGATTGACGAACCACTTTATCTTTCTCCTTATCCCTTACTAGTTACTTGTACAATATCATTTGTGTTTTGTTGTTCGGGTTCAATACGCAGGAATACGTAGGATTGTGTTGTTAATCCACTCTCTCAAAAGACGTTGAGCTAATGACCGTGCACTTGATTGGTAGAAAATTTATTGGTAAGATAGTGTTTCAATCAATAGGAAATTGAAATAAAGGTGACAATGGGATTTCTAAATTTATAAGAGAATATGAAAATTCATTTCGAAATTTAATGGATAACATGAACAAAGAGTAACACGTGCTCATGACAACATAAAATTGTTAAATTCATGAAGCAAGAATACTAACCGAATCTGGCGTTGGTGCAAGTAAATCTATGTTCCCAGGCGCATGTAATACCTGTAAAGTAAAGACATCGAAACATGTAAATCTATATTGATTAGTTCTTTTCACGGGCAGATTTTGCCCCTCATCAACCCCCTTTTCAAAATAAACCCTACATAAACTGAACTTTGATGAACCCCATAATGATTTTCTAAAGGCACCCTACAAAGCAAGCCAAATAGGGTTCCCATGCAAAAAGTGAAAATCACTTCGCAGTTGGCACGGAGAGTTTTGGGTGTCTAAAGGCATTGATTGGGGAATTCTAAATGTCGAGGAAGCCAGCGAGGGAGGGAGAGAGAGAGAGCGGGGACGTCCATTTTTTTCGGGATGCGTGCATAAAAAATGCTGATGCGTATTCCGAAGGGGATGGATGGTTCCCGCGCTCTCTCTCTCCCTCCCTCGCTGATTTCCTCGCCCGCTTCCTCGCTGTGTAGAAGCGCTCATCTCGACATGACTCCTTTTGGATGATCTAATCTTTTGAGTGAGGCTAGGGAATCAAGTTGTGCAATCAGGATGATGTGGCATTATCGGAGGAGGGTTTTTATAACCTCGAGATACACAAACACTTAGGAGATTTAATTATTTTTTTCAAGATCATGCCGCGTCACCCTAATTGCAAAACCTAATTGCAGAAACTTGATTTCTTAGTATTTTTGAATCTTTCAAGAAAAGGAAAGACCCAACAATTGTTTGAAACATAACGGTGAACAGATACGCGATGAATTGGTTCAACTAAGATAAAATTCTAAATTCAATAAATCACTTTCACATAAGGTTGCATGATTTGTGGATGAATGAATTATTGATCAACCAAAATCATTACCAACAACTCCCTCAAAAGTAAAAAAAACAAGGACTATGGAAACATGTTGTTCCCAATTTTGGAATCAAGGATCATAATACACCACATGCCCTCAAAGCTGTCATTATTGAATGAGATAAATAATTGAATAACATGTCTCCACAATGATCTCTGTTGATTTTCTGTTGGGTCTTTTGTAAAAGAATCCACAATGGCTGTTAATGTAAGAGTTCGCAACAAACAATCCTTCTGTGGTTAAATGTTGAGTCACCTAATAATAAGGATTTGACAAAAGAAACTATCCGAGGAACCATGCACTAAAACCAATTCACATTAGTTACTAAAGGTGTGGCAGAAGAAGGGTGGTTGTTGAGCTGTAAAGTGCATCCTTCCCTTCTGAACATTAAACAAGCCTTATTCAATGACTAAATACACAGCCATCTCAACTTTAACTACTAATTAAGTTTCCAGCATGTCATTTGTTGGCACCTCACCTAAAGTTAATGTTTGTTACAGAAATACAGGATGGTAAAAATCAGATGAGGAGATCATTCTTTAGGTTGTGAGAACTGTGCTTCTTTATTTACTCATCACGTGAAACAATTCATACTAAAGCATTTACGGAGAATTGGAACTCGCAGTATACGGAGAAGACTTGTTAAGCATTTCAAGAGGGAGTCTTAAGCCAACTGCCTGACCAACAACTGATAACCAGGATACCAAATACTGTTGGACTACTTCTTCATGTTTAGTTAGTGACACATCGCCAAGCAACAGAAGCTTCATCCATTCACTGGTACTGCATGGGTGAAGTGTGAACCATGGTCGGTTTAGCATACAACACATCGGGGAAGTTCATATGATTGTAACATATTATGAAGCTCATAAGCCTTCTAAAGGCCACTCCTTTTATGAAAAATTGTCTCTTGGCTCACACCAAAACCTTGGCAGTTGTAGAGCATGTCCAGGAAAGGAGTTTCCTGTTAGTGGATGTTCTTCTAGCCTTCTAGGAGGTATATACAAGTGGAGAAACAGTCGTTGTTGAGTGAAGTTGGTGCAGAATCAAGGGAACATCTCTTTTTGGTGTTCCTTTAATCAAGAAGTTTAGAATCACTATTTCAATTTTTGGCATATCATCGGTAATGTGTAGTTCTAATATTGATGCACTCAAATCACAGAAATGTATTACTTTCTTAAGAAGAGGTTCAAGGTGCTCTTGGAGCTCTCTCGGTGTGCAACACAGTGGTTGATTATGGAATGCAAAGGATGGTGTCATTTTTAGAGGAAAGGGTGCTTCGGAGACTTTTGGTGGATGTTGTTGCTTTCATTAGGAATTAGCCATCCATTAAGCTTTCTCTGGAAGGGATTGGTAATTGGAGGTCCTGTTATAAATTGAGTTTTGCGATCTCCTATCTCTGTATGGAAATCTCTTGTAAATTTTGTAGGTTTGTCTTTTGTTATAACTCATAAATATAAGTTTTATCTCTCCTGAAAAAGGTCCCTTGTATTTCCTATGTTTCAACAACATTTTTCCAAGAATAATCATATGGCCTCTGAATATTCTATGGTTTCTCCTTCCATAAACACCATACCTCCATGCTTAGACTCCACAAAGTTGATGTACTCCAACCCTCCAATTGAGTAGCCACCATGTCAGACTGAAATTCCCTCATAAACCACTCCCTAGCAGCCTTAGAAACAACAGAAATTCTAAATGGCGAGGAAACGAGCGACGAAAACAGCGAGGGGAGGGTGTGACCACTCATCCCCTCGAGATTTGCGCTGCTGTATATTTTGAATATGTAGGCGTGCATCTCGAGGAGGATGAGCGGTCACACTCCCCTCCCTCGTTTTCCTCGCCATTTAGAATTTCTCCTTTTCTCGAGGAGGATGAGCGGTCACACTCCCCTCGCTGGTTTCCTCGCCCCTTTCCTCGACTAGGTAACATTCAAAAATGAAAAAAATAAAAAAATTTTACTATAAAGTTTCAACTTTCAAGCATTTCCGAATATGGATGACTTGTTCCTTTCCATCTGGACCAACAACCTTTAAATTGGAAAAGGATGATTTAAGGATGTGTTTGATTTTCGGAAAAGTTTTCAATGAAAATATAAACTGTGGTAAAGTTTTCCACAGAATTTTTTTTCCACTGTTTGATTAGAAATTTTTTAATTATGAATTTATTTTAGGCGTATAAAAATTTACATGGCAACCAGGTTTGTAACCATGATAAAATTTCACAATTTGGGATGATGATGTATTTCTCGAGATACATATAAACATCCAAAGAAAACAATTTGAGATGATGATGTATTTCTCGAGATACGTATAAACATCCAAAGAAACCTGGTTACCACATTCTGGCTCAAATTTGTCTATTGATCTTGCCATAAACTTCATTAATATGTGAACTACATTGGATGATAAAAAAAAAAAAAACCTTGCACAACATTTGATGAAATTTACATTTGAGCCATAAAATTTATGGTGAAAAGCTAGGGTATAATATCACACATTCATCCAACATTAAAAGTACAAACTCCGACACACTTGATTCTTAACAGCAATTGTGGGAAAATTTTGTTTAACTGGCAAAGACATAACACTTGAGTAGTCGAGGCATCTAAAACTAAGCATCTAACAGGCCTTGGCAAGATCTTGCTAAAAGCACCATTGCCAACCCCATCCCAAACCCACTTTCAACCCAATGGACCATTCATTTCATCCCCTCTCAAGTGGTATTGACAAATCAATGCATAGACCAAACCTTAAAAAGTAGAAGGGCTTCCACCTGCTGAATCAGTGGTTGACTTGAAACTTGGAATCTTGTTCAAGGGAAAGCCTGCAAAATATTTCAAACACATGCAATGCAGCTTTTTCCACTCTACTGTGGTATTAGCAAATCTGCTGATTGAATAAGAACAAACCTTTAGACAAGAGGTCAAATTCTTCTGAAGAATTAGCCTTCCACTGCAAAAAAAACAGATATCTTGTTAGAAGTTAGTACCAAAACCAGACACTTCTCATATATGAAACAAAAAGAATATTTAGCTGAAATGTAAAATCATTCATTAAATAGGATGGTTGTTAAGATAAATTACATGGACAGACTGTGCATCTGCAAGTTTCTAAAAATCTCCACCACCTAATGAACATGAGTCCAGAATGGCAACATTATTCACTTTTAAACCATGCCCTCATGTTTCTCTAAACCCTGAAATGAAATAACTTTCCATCATCTGCCCTTGGAGGTACACCTCCACATTCTATCACCAATGCAGTCAAGAATTTGCTTAGTAAAAGCACACTGGAGGAACAGATGGACAATAGATTTTGAGTGTGTTCAACAAATTACAAGGACAAAATAGTGTATGAGTTTGGTCACTGAGCATGGTACTAAGTATTCATAAAGTCTCCTTCATATTCATCATCATCATCATATTACAAAGACTAGATCATAAACATCTATCACATTCAACTCCGGTTTACATGAAAAACAGGTGACTATAACAAAACCACTACTTTGAGGATCTAACTCTAAAACTATAAACTATAAATGTTTCAGGAAATGGCTAAACTAGTAATGCACATTGTCAGGAAAGATGCAGTGAAGGAAAGATGCAGTGAATCTCAAAATCAGCTTCTACACTTCCTACTATAATTGATGGAAGACGGGGGAAGATCCAACAGTGCCCATGGATTGGCTAACACCCCAAGACATCAATGTTTTGAATTCAGAAATTGCAAGAATAGGCAGGGATGCTTTGGTCACCGAAATTAAGAGTATACTTGAAGTGAAAGCAGCAAAGGTGGGGCAAAACCAGTGATGCACGGATTCGCGGAAAAACCCTGCCGAATCCATGAAAACGCGTGTCGGATACGGATACGCGTGCGATTCGCGTCGGATACGTATCCGACACGCGGTCAACGTGTCGGTCAACTTGACCGGGTCAGGATACGGTCCGGATTCGGTTGCTAATTTTTTTTTTTTTTTTTTTTCAGATCTTGATAAGATCGAACGGCTTCTTCTCCCCGATTTCATCTTTCTCAACCCACAAGCCCTAATTCAGACTGAGCCCAAGATCGAGCAAAAGAGATCGATCGATTTCTCTGATCGATCGACTGGAGTCTGGGAGAAAGATAAAGCAGGGAGATCGAGCAGAGAGATCGATCAGGGAGATCGAGCAGAGAGGGAGATCGAGCGGGGATATCGAGCAGAGAGGGAGATCGATCAGGAAGATCAATCATCGAGAGATCGATCGGGGAGATCATCGAGAGAGATCGAGCAGGGAGAGCGTCGAGAGAGATCGAGCAGGGAGAGCGTCGATCACAGAGATCGATCAGGGAGAGAGTCGATCAGGGAGGGAGATCGATCGATCGATCGACTGGGACAGGGAGGGAGATCGATCGATCGACTGGGACTGGGAGAGAGATCGCTTGTATCTTTCGCTGTTTCAGTGTTTCTTCAACCTCGCCTGCGCCTCTTACAATGAAAGGTCGATAAGAGTTCAATGGTACTTCAACCTGCGCCTCTTCAACCTCGCTTGCGGAACAGTTTACATCTTACATCTTTCGATTTGGGTTCTGGCATGAACCTGGATTTGTTACTTCCTTTACTAATTGCTATTTATATTGGTCAAGGGACTTCCATATTGGTCAAGGTACTTCCATTACTTTGTGGTTTGTGCTATTTATATGGATTACATTGATGTGTTGTGCAGAGTTCAAGTTAGGCCCGACCCATATTAGAATCCATTAACCTAATTTTCACTTATGTACCCAAATTTTTCATTCATTTAAATAATTTCATTAATTAAGCTCATTGCATTTAGATGTTTTATATGTTAGGATTATTAATTATTGTTTATGAGTTATGACATTATGTTAATAATTTTTTAATAAAATATAAAAATAAAAATAAGGTTTGTCGTGTCGCCGAGTCCCCGAATCCTAGTTTTTTGAAAATTGCCGAGTCGCCGTGTCGTATCCGTATCCGATACGACGCGCGTACCCGAGTCCGTGCATCCTAGGGCAAAACACTATTGAAGAAGAACACGAGGTTACCACATTACAGCCTCCCACGAAATATGTTCCTCGAAGGTCTTCTCGAAGCAAGAAGACAAATCCTAAATTCAGGTAACTGATAATGATAATATAGGTAGAATGCAAATGCTTATTAGAACCTTGTAGGGATGCTAGATTAGTGCTAGCATTCACTGGTTTCTATATCATGATTCATTGTGTTTCGATTATTTACGACGACTTCTCATACATCCTGGGGACACAAGTATACCTCAGGTCATGAGAGTGCTTAAATGATTGATTGGTAATTACGAGGAAGAAAAGTTATGACAGGTCTATCATGCAACCACTTTAGTAGCATAATACTTTGCAAGTTTACTCCCTAACTTGGAGACGGTGAATCTAGAACTAATTAGGTTCTTTGTTGACGCTTTGAAGCAAGTTTATTGTGTCGTAGATGATGTATCGAGTGAACGTATGAGCGATTGTAAACTTTATCATCATCTTCTTTTATTAATATAAGGTTCGGGGATCCTAAAAACCCCAGCTCACTTTCCAAAAAAAAAAAAACACTAGTAATGCAATTGCAGCTGAACTTATGAGAACTTCAAACAACATAGACACATAGCAAACCCAAGTATATTCTCCTGTATAACCTACCACATTATTTTGAGTTGAAAGGCTACTTGGCATAATGCAATAGAATTGCGGGACAGATGCAAATATGGAAAGTATATTTAGTCTAAATAATTAATTTGTACTGAATTTTGCAATTAGTTTGATAGACGCAAAAAATAGATTCAGGTTTAGCAATAAGACCCTCTGTCAAGGTGCATCACTGACCACCCCTTAAAACGCATTTCTATGATACTTGCAGCTAAAGATCTTTTCAACATACAAACTAGCAACCAGGATTCCAAACTTTTTCCACTAACAAAACTTTCCATTGCAGCCAGCAAAGCGTTCAATATTGAATCTAGTATCTTTATACATGGAGATAATCATTTGGTTATTGTGGTTGCAAGTCTATTCTGAATTTTTCTTCTCTCTTATGTCAGTTAGATCATCTTAAGCATTGGAAGTGACAAAGCTAAGAGGCCAGACTCTTGCATAGTAGTTCCAATCTACTGCAAAATGCCAAATACTACTAGCCTAGAGATGCTCTAGTTCCGTGCAACACTTGAACAACCCCCTACACTAGCCACAAACATGCCAAACATGAGGGTGGCCTTTCATGACCATACAAAAACAGTCGAATCTTTCAGATTCTTATTCCTTTGTCTAAATTATTTTTTCGACTTGGAACAATTTTAGTCCACCATTGGAATTATCTGTAGTGTTAGACTAGACTTAATCCTTCTGTGACATTGGAGATGCTATTAAAGACGTGCTAATTAAATTCGAGCTATTTCTATTTAAATGTTGCGTTATTTTGTTTAGATTTGCTGGGAGCTTGTTTCCTAGATTAGGTAGTTGCTTAATTTTAGTTGTTTCCTAGATTAGGTAGTTGCTAAATTTTAGTTGTTTACTAGATTATGTAGTTGCTAAATTTTAGGTTTCTATTTGTAATAAACTTGTCCTATTTAAAGGACCTGATGATGAATAAGAAAGCAAGCTGAATTTTATTGTTAAACTAGAGGTTGGAACTCTCTCTTAATGAGATCCAAGGTTTCAGCATCCCTTTCACGAGCTGAACTTTATTAAAAATAGGTCATTCAAGGAATCATAACGAACATCTCCACAAGCTGGTCTTTTCTGTGAATCGCCCTGTGACAAGATCCTTGGCAAGAGAAGGTAACAAGGTCTAACAATGTATTAAAAAATGGCCAGGCAAGATGTAGAACTCTTCTTGCCGACACTACAACAATAGCACAACAGTAAAACAAGTAAAATGTACCTCCAATAAGAACACCAACTCGAGTAGTTGCACCACATCGTCCGGACAAGTATTTTGAAGCACTGCACTGAATTGAAACTGTGAAAACAATGAAACAGTCAT
Organism: Berberis thunbergii; assembly: GCA_003290165.1. Taxonomy (NCBI): domain Eukaryota; kingdom Viridiplantae; phylum Streptophyta; class Magnoliopsida; order Ranunculales; family Berberidaceae; genus Berberis; species Berberis thunbergii. The sequence goes on from QNQO01001477.1 coordinate 219,996, forward strand.
AACTATTATAGAGATCCCCAAAACAAAAAAATTCTCCTTTTCCTTTGGTCTCAATGAAATGCCACTCTCACTATGCCTCTTCTTCTTAAGCCCATCTCCTCTCTTTTTCTTTCAGTCACCAGCACTTACAAATTTCCCCATACCTCTAACCTTATCACCATCACATTCCTTCCTTTTCCTTTCTCACTGATTCACTCCAATCATGCAAATCTCTAATCCTTTCTATACAAACAACAAAAAATCAAAAACCCATCAACCAAATAACACATAAATTCCCAAACTAAAGTAATAATAGAGATCCTTGCACAACCGAAACCTTAGAAGTGGACAAAAACAAAACCCAGATACCAAAGCAATAAGTAAATCATGGAAGAATAAGCAAGTAAAGGAGAAGTTACTATATGAATGTCTTGGAAACCAGAGAGAGCGAGTGTTTTGAGAAGCTCGCAACCTATGCCTTCTGCTCCAACCATCAGCACTTTTGCTTTCTGCAAACTCAAAATTTCTACTTCAATCCAACGCCAAAACAATAGAGCAAAACCAGTCGAGCCAAAGAGAGAGAACATGAGTTACCTTGATTCGCTCTAACTGTTGGTCAGTCGCCATTGAAGAAAAACCCACAACGAAACGAAGAGAAAGAGATGAGAGATGTTTGGGTGTGCTGAGAGGAAATCGAAATTGAAATGAAAGAAGAGACTCAAGAAGAAAAAAGATAAGTTTGAGAGATCGAATGGAGAGGTGAGATTGATGGGAGAGGATGAAAACTTTTCCATGCTCAACCCAAGGTAAAGTTTTCTTACATGAAAGTGAGTAAAGTTTTCGTAGCGGGTCTTTTTTCATTGACTTAAAAAAATCAAACACTGTAAAATAAAACGTTGGAGGTAAAGTTTTCATTTTCCCTCAACTACCCAAAAATCAAACACACCCTAAGATTCAAAAGAAAACCTAGAAGAAGAAGGAAAATCTTCTGCTTATCACAAGGTTGAGATATACCTCTCTCAATGACCATATGGCATATGATGATGGGTGCTAAGGCCTAAAGGGCATGTTGTACACACTCCCAGGTCTTCGAATGTACAGCTAGATTGAATCCTATAGTACCCACCACAATTACAGATCCGTACCACAAGCAAATCCTACTTGATCTACCTTTTAAAAAATAAAATCCAACTCAATGTGAAACTAAAACAACGTAGCACCAACACCATGTAAACGAGGGTATTAGAATCCCATCACATAGGAATCGTGTCATCTGAATCTAATACACCCTGTGATGACCCCTAGGTGAGAGATTTTACAGAAAAGTTCTCAATGTCATTAGAGAGGAGCAAGGATGCATGGACATGGACACGCGTGTCGGACACAGATACGACATGCCGACTCGACAATTTTCCAAAAACTGGGATTTGGGGACACGTCATACAAATTTTTTTAGTAAGTCATATAAACATAAATAATAATCTAATAAAGTAGAGAAAAAAATATAGTAGAAAAGAAGTAGATGAGAGAAGAAGCATAAACTGCCTCCATGCTTTAGTTGTTTTTTTTTTTCTATTTGTCTGAAATCACAAGCGAAAGAGTCATTCACTTCAGATGAATCAATAACCATTAAATTAGGTGGTTATTTGCAAACATCTAAAAGTAAAAAAACTAAACAAAGTGGGTTTTCGTGTCTTGACTGTGTCCTGACCAAGTTTCGAGTGTATCAAAGGCGTGTCCGACACGTTGACTACATTGTCCATGTGTCTGACACCTGTCGACATGTTGAACAAGTGTCTACTGCGTATTGAGCGAGTGTCGGTGTCGAATATGTGTCGGACACAGATACGACAAGTTTTCGAAAAGTCTGTACTTCCTTGGAGAGGAGTCACCACATGTACAGATCTTTCTAAGATCATATCCATATGTGATTATACCATATGCCCCTAGTACCCAAGTGGAATATCAAAAACATGTATCAAGCTTGTGTTTGCAAGAAAGTAAATAAGCTTATAAACAACAAAGAGGCGGCGAAGAGCAAAGGAGAAAGGAAAATAAATAAATTAAAACAAAAAAAAAGGATAGTACTTGACATACAAATATCTATGTTTTCTAAAACTGTCCATAAATATTTATCCCCCAACCAAAACAGACACTATACTAAATTTTATATGCATGATCATGTGAGAAACTCTCAGACCAAACACAACCTATGGAAAAAAGCACTAATAAGAGATGATACAGTACAGCCTAAAAACTTCAAAAAATAAAATGCATTGCATCGCGTGATAAGTATTTGCACTTAATGATATGTGGACATGATGTGATTTAAAATGTGTACATACCAGTCATAGCTACGGAAATAGAGCACAGGTACCCGGTATGAAGTGCTATATAGTATGTGATAGTCATAGTAATGTACTTCCTCATCGTTCCTCCTGTGAACTTTATAAATATGATCAAACTTGGTCATGCCATTAATAGAGACAATATATAAGTGAGGAAGAAGTGATACACAATCAAACTAAGAATTGTTAACTTTAGTTTATCTGAATCTTAAGCCTATATCTTAACTAGGGTTCCAAAAAAAAAAAAAAATGGTGAGTAAACAAACTACAACACTTTTTTATGATTAGATAAACAATAGCGATTACTATAAAAAAATATGAAACAAGAATTAGAACAATACCAAGGTCGCATCATCAATAGACTCTTCTTTCACATTGTAAATATCTGCTTCTTTACCATCACCATACTCTTCATGTAACTATAAAACTCCAACAGCAAAGAATATCATCTTTGCAGTAAAAAAACTAAATTTTCAATGAAATATTTATTACCTACCTCACTACACCTGACATAACAGAGGTTTTCTAGAGATGAATACCCTTCTAGAGATAAATGCCCTTCAACCTGAAATAGAAGAACAAAAAGGTAAAATGAGAAAGCAAAGATAAAAATGCAGGAAATAATATTTTTTAAATTAATTAATTAAAAAAATTCAAGAAGTATTAAAAGAGAAATGGAAATAAGTGATAACTGACCGTGACCTGATGGCAATAATGCCAAATGGCCGTGTACATGGAACCCATTTCCAAGGAGGGAACATTGAGGTGGTTATTCGCCATTTCTCAGAAAGGGTTCTTGCAGCATTGTAGAAGTCAGTTTGTGATAGTGTTTCGTCACAACGAGAAGAAATATCCATTTTTATTTGCTATGGAAACAGCTCGGATCTACAAGAGCTTGAGTTCACATAAAACCAAGACAAATGATAATTAAAAATTACTTTCAAATGACAGTTGATTAAATCAAATGCTAGCCATGCCAGTCCATAATGTTAATAGCCTTGAATATATCGTAAATAACTACAATAACTACAATGATTTGGATAAGTTCAAGTATAATTTTTTGATAAGCAAGACACAAGAGATGATATGTTTTTCACGCAAGTGAGAATGTGAAGAGCCAACCAATACTCCTCAAAAGCCCGGGATGTCAAGGAGTAGAAGGCTAATTATTTAACTAGGATCGTAACATTCCACCATGCTTCCAAAGTTGATGTCCTCGTCAACCTACTCTATCAACATTGGCCCGATGGCAACCCTTTCCCCTTTGGTAGCTTCTTTCACCTACCAATATTCAACAACTTAGCATTACGCCCATACATAGTACTAAATTATTTTAGTCTAGCCTCTAGATCGCCCCTACAAGGAATAGAACCATGGATGTGAGGTTTGACTCTAATACCAATTGTTAAAAACTAACCAATACTACTCAAAAAGCTGAGTCATTAGGAGTAGAAGACTAATTAGTAATTACTTAACTAGGATCGTTACGGAGAAACTTACAAAGAGGCCAAAAGGATTACATTATCAAGAGGCCAAAAAGGATTACATTATCAACTCTGGTCGTAGTTGCAGAAGATCATTTTGAAACTAAGTCAGTAAAAAAAACCTCATTTCACAACCAAATTATACAGACTATATACCGTTGGAAAGCTCAGGTTGTAAGTTTTCCGATGATATAAGAATTAAACCTAATTACTCACAAATATGGGAAGTATCACCACTTCTTTCTACCCTGTTCATTGTATTCACCAAACAAACAACAGATTTACAACAAATCAATTCGACAAGCCAACTTAAGAAGACGATAACATGTACCATACTCAACAAAATTAAGCATACAAGATAACATTGGAAAGATCACACTGTCATCTAGTATAAACATAAAAACCATAATTCAAAGCGATGCAAAATATATCGCTACTACCATATACTTTGCTCACCATTTTTTTTCAATTCCAACCGAAATCATGAACTTCAATTTTTGCAAGAATCGTATAAAAATTTAACAAATCTAACTCACCCGGATCGCAAGAGGCGGTGGATACTCAGCTTCCTAAATTCCCCAAATGATTTCCAAGACGAATCCAAACCTCCCTTGCGAAAATCGATGAAAATCGCGTTTGAATCCTCTTGAAGTCACTTCGAATCAACCACAAACTCTAACTCTCTCAGATGAAGAATGGAGAAGTAACAACTGAAGAGAAGACTGGAGAAAATGAAGAAAAATGAGGAGAAAAGTATGGTGGCTATGTTAGTACAAAGCAAGGTAGCGCAAATATGCACCATCACAACACCCCCACTAATACAACATGTATCCATGTGCTCTAAGGGACCAAACAAAACTAATATGAGTGTACCACACTCATGGGGTCTACCGACCATCTTACTGGGCCCCACAGCTCATCCGAGCCTAAAACTATCTAAATATCGAAATAACAAATGAAATCTCATCCAAAACCCCAAAACACACTAAGCAGCACAAAAAAATTGTTTTGGCCATTGGCCAAACAAATGAGCCACAAGACGCGTGATCGAGGTGCTACAACCAACCAATTACAAAGACATAACAATGCAATTATAAAAAAGAAAAGAAAAAAAAACAAAATGGTGTGAGATAAACATGAAAAGTGATGAAACCAAATACATCAATACAATATAAAATTGTACCAATGCAATTGCTCACACAATACAATGAGCTTAAGAAACAGTTTAATTACTCTCTAAGACCTGCAAGTATGTGATGGGCCTTCAAGCCTGAAGCATAACTGTTATTCCATGGCTGATCTCCTATTTTTCCTCTTGATGACAAACAATATCGTTTAGAAGCAAGCAACATACTGGTTGAGATCTGAGACCCATAAATTGAATACGCAAAATCATAGAAAAACCCCCAAAACCGAACATACCCTACAAAATCAAATCCCCAAAACCAAACACCATTAAGGTTTTCATAGGTGTTGAAAATGCGATGATATTTACTGAAATATCTTCCACGTGAGATGGAGATCTGTGGCAGCATACCTCACACTCACCCACTCCATTCCAAGCCACCAACACTTTGGCTACATTGGAATGTTTGCATCCCATCACTACTTCATTATTCTCTCAAGTCTCAAGTCACATGTGTGATGAATGGATGAAAATCCAGACCAACTGAACAAAGACATTGAGTTAGAATACTTGAAATTTGAGTAGACAAATACCATCAATTAGCTTAACAATTGCATCTTTGATAATAAAAAGAGAGAGAGGAGATGGTAGTTGTGAAACTGAAAGTTGGGAAGAAGCAGCTTGCAAAACAAAAACCAAAAAGTCCCAAACTTGGCAATGAGAATGGGGGAAAACAAAACACTTTAAAATTGCAATAACTTAAAAAAGGCCCTAAATTTTGACAATGGAAAAACCCAAAGTGTTGTTACCTGAAGAGGAATAGATGTTTGGGCATGGCGAAGAAGTCTACGAGGTGGCGATGGTGGTGGTAGATGCGATTTCACATTGAGGTTGGTTGGAGTTTGAGTGAACTTTGCAAAGATGAGAGGGAGTCGAGGGAAGTGTGTTGCAGAGAACTCTCTGAGAGAGTAGGTTTTAGAGAACAGTGATTTGAGACCAGCGATTTAAGGCTTAAACGGAGCTCTTGTAACTTTTTGTTACACAGTAAAACACCTATATAGAAATAGAATATAGATATAGACAAGTCAAAACCGAAAACAAAACCAAGCTTCTTAGGCACATATAAATGATGTTAAAGACTTAAACTTGTTTTAACGCATGTTCCAATCTTGACTTCTACCATCTTTGAATGTAAACGTTCTTTGCTTCACTGGTGGAAAACATTGTGCACGAAATTGAGTGACACATAAACCATATTCCAATCTTATTAGCTTTGTAAACCTTTGCCTTTGACATGAATATCATGACATGTCACAAGGGTCAATTGGGTTGCTTTCAGCATTTCCCAACACATTCAGTTTTTTGCCACTCTAATAAATCAAATTAAAATAGTTTAGAATTTACCCTGTTTTTTAAGTCTCCAATGGAAGAAAGTAAGGTGCGGTGTCTTTAGCACTTGAAACACCTTTTTTTCTCTACATTTTAAATATAAGGTTCCTCAATTAATTCGTTTTCATTGTCTAAGATTGATAATGCACCTAATTATTCCCAAATATAAACATACATCATATATAATAAAAAGTACAAGATCATATCTTTTCCATTTTATAGAGTCCAACCAAATGAGCCAAAAAATTCTTTCATAATGTTTTAAGTTAAATATTCAACGTTAGACTCAAATCAACCCATGCTCGGGATGTCCTTCTATTTATTTTCCTCCTTCAAAGTAAACCATACCGTGGACCAATTTCAGTCATAATTAAGCTTTTCGTCAACGACAAATAAATAATTTAGAATGGCCTTAATCAGTAGCAATCTGGATTAAATGTGATGAATATTTTCTTAAAAACAAATAAATTATAAAATCAAGAATCGATGTATACCCCACTAAACTGAAAAAATAGCTAACAAAAACCTTGGTATAAAAACCCTCATATGCAAAATTAAGAACTCTACCTTCAGCCCATTTGCCAAGAGAGTGGAGGCATAGAGAGGGTTGGAGAGAGTACAACAAAGAGGGTAGGTTTTATGGAATGGTTTTACAAAGAGTTGTTGAGAAGGGAAAGCATAAAAAAAGGGAAAAGAGATAAGTGAGACTGAGATGTATAGGAAATGGGGAAATAATTTCAACCATCCTTTATGGGATCTTTTATTCAACTCGATGCGCCCAGCCATGTATAGTAAAATAACCTTCTGAAATGCTATATAGATTGTCTTTTCTATGTCGGTGTCACTTCAAATTTTCAATAATAGGATGAAACTCTTGTGACTTATGCATAGGTGAATGCCTAAATGTTATAATGTATTTTTCAGGAAAGAACCTTTAAATGTCTCAATTATCATCCTCCGGATTGAGTAGTTTCCAGGAAATGTCTATGAATTTAGTTTCTTTCATTTTAGTGATTTATATAGTTAATTGTAATAGTGGAAGGATAATTGATGATTAGTTCAATTCAATTCACTAAATACCTAGTGCTTATATTTTAATTGAAATAATAAATTGTTGATCCTTCTCCCTTCCGAAAAAAATTAAGCAACTAAATTGCTGATAAACAGTCAATCTGCCTAAATAGGCAATGAAGGGTGATATTATTATCAGGTTACTTTGTTTGCAAGAAAGGCTAGGTCACCAAACAAAGTGTTGTTGTTTTGTTCTTCTTACATGTAACACTGAATCTCCTCTTTTCTGCTCCTGATGCATAGATAATCAATCAATAAGCATAAACTAGACGGTGTCTGAAATCTAAAAATGATGGTGCGGGGTAAATTAATTATCTGCAGTCCTCAAGATTTCCTTCTTTTTAACAACCGTATAATTGTAAAATCATAGTGGAGGCCACACTAGACAAACCACATTGGAAAAAGATCAATGAACGTGACTTCTTTCACTGTATATGGATTCATAATTTTGCTTTTTGTTTCCCTTTTTGGATTATTGGGATGTGGGTGTCTGTCTAATCTGTTGGGATTGTTTTCATTCGGGTTTTTTGGCAGAGATCCAAAAAAGCACATGGAAACAAGATGAGTGGGGATGGAAAATATGGTTCTCCACATTGCAAATACTGTGAGAGACACATGAACAAAGGTATTGACAACAATCAAGAAATCCCACAACCCCACTCCTCTTTTCTACATCCCACTCAATCAACACTACACATGTGACTCTACACTCCCTAAATTACTTACCCAAACTTGCAAACCACAAACAATTCTATAAAAACTAACCTCAAGCAACTACTAAATTTCTAACCTCAAGCAGCTACTAAATTTCCAGCAAGAAAAAATTGTAGAGTTTTAAGTAAAATAAGGGATAGGTGTTGAGTGACAAACTCTTCAAGTGGTGCGTTGTATTGCCGATGTTGCTGCTGCTTCTGCTACCATGAAAGAAAAGCCTTCTTCCTCTGCTGCTTCCTGCTTATGGCTCAGTGGTCTAAAATTTTATGCTTCTTTTATTGGGTTGTTCTTTTAGGACGAAGGACCTTTGGAGTCTAGTCCCATAATTTTAAAGCTATTTTACTTTTGCACCCATTTCTTGGTCAAGCATGTTGGTTGGTTGGTCGGTCGAGGTACTAAGACTCGAGACATGTGAAAGGGGTACGCCAGCACGTGCGCGACACATGATGATAGGAGGAGGACACACGTAGAGATCGCCATAGTAATTCCAAAGGGGTGTATAAAATGAGGATGTGTTGTAAGTAGGGGTGGGCATCCAATCCCGTTCCCGTCCCAATCTCGTTCTATCTCAATTTTTTTGGGTCTTAATGAAATTGAATAATTTCATCATGATCCCGTCCCGTCCCGATCTAGAATGGGATGGGATGAAGATTTTCAATCCCGCCAATCTCGTCCCGTTCCGAACTAATTTATTAATATTAATTATTAATATATATATTTAATTATTTAAGAATAAGCCATTTGATAGGGGAAGCTTGAGCAAATAGGTAACACATGTGTATGATATTCCTGGAAGTCTCAATCATGTTGCACCTACACGTATGCAAGAGTTATCTGTCATGACATGAAACTATTGTCATTTGCATTTATCTAGTCTGATAAAATGTGAATTCAACATAATTCGACTCTGGATTAACAAGAATCTAAGGGTCTTGAAACATTCGAGTTCATATTGTTTGGTTCAATATTAATTTGGATTCATATTTTCCTTTTTTGTAAACTTCAATAGTTTGTTAATTGAAGATGGTACTGCTGTCTCAATACAACCAAGTTGAGGCTCTATATATTGTTTTGTAGCATGTAATCATATTTTTTATTAAAAAAAAATTTAATGGGACTTTAGACTTCTAGACTTCTATGTATTTCAACAATAGTTTTTATTTTTAATATGTTCTATGTATTTTAGAACTTCAGACTTCTAGTTGATAATATGTTTAAAATGTATTCTCTAGATTAGCACGCTGATCTTGTCCCGTCCCGATCCCGTATGAACAGGATGGGATAGGGATGGGTATATCTCGTCTCATCCCGTCCCGTGCCCACCCCTAGTTGTAAGTGTAGTAATTAAAATTAAATGACAGCAGCGAGGTTACCAATTGTTCTTGGGTTAGGTCGTGGACTAAGTTGTTCTCTTTAAGACGTTTTGCGGCTCTGCCCAAAAGTGTGCAAGCAGTCTGGTAGCTCCACCGTCCCCAGGATAAAACAGCCCAGAATCTTATCTGTCTCGTTCAAACAACTGTACTGTTGATGAACGAAACACTATCCACCCTTAATCTCTTGTTTGCTTGGAATCACCAATACAATGTATATCATTCAACAAAAAGAAAAACTCTTCTCTGATTGAAATATTAAACGAAAAACTGTTTTGCAAAATGTTTTGCTTTTTCTTGTATATTTAAGCTCTGAATTTGTGTTTGTATTTATAGGGAGAAAACGCATCTGTTGAAATACAAAAACCCGGCTAGATGCATCGCATCTGTTGAAGTACAAAAACCCGGCCAGAAGCATCGCATCTGAAATACAAAAACTCGGCTGGATGCATTGACAAAAATTGTGTGGAAAACGTGTGGGATTTAACTGCAGCGCAACGTATGGCGTGGAGAACGTCTCCCTTCTCTGCAGCAATTCAAAAAATATTTTCATTTAAATAAATTTTCAATAAAAAGAATGGATTGATATCTGAACGACCCGACCGGCCGAACGGTAGCGTGCGCGAGTCGCTATCTCTCCCCTCCTCACAAAAGTGTGGTACCCCCAAGGAGTCCAAACCGAAGTCCAAACACTCTCCTTATAAACTCTTCCACAATGAGTTGTATAGAAGATGTGGGACTAAAAATATAGAGATATCCAAAGATCAAAACCAAGTTCACACTCATTTTCTTTTATTTTTAAAAAGCCATATTTTCAACAATCCCCCACTTGGATTTAAAAAAAAATTGTTTTCATCGAGCAATCTATAAAAATATAAGATTGCGCATAAACAAAAGTGTCTTTCGACTTGAACTCTTGCGTAGTGTTCATGCTTTAGATTATACTAGAGTAACTCGTAGTTTTGAACTCTATCTCTAACAGACATGACACGCACAACCTTACCAAGGTGAAGTCTAAAAAGCTCGTGCCTTTTGTCCATGCACGTATATCCCAGTATAGTTAAGGCTCTAGAAATTTTGCCCACAAATTCCGTAGGAAGCGGCCAAACTTCCACAATCACTTAGGTGAGTCTATCAAGAGTACTCCTGTAGCTAGGTACTCCACTCCACATAGAATATAGATCTCATTAAGAGTTTTTAACTCATCCTACTATCGCTTCAGGAACTCATGCTTTAATCTAGGAATGAGATTGCTATTCTGTCAGCATGATTCACTTCATATCATTCACGACTTGTTATTACCCATTGAACCTATTTCTTGGGATCTCCAGTCTATAGGTTGGGTTACCGTCATGAATAACTCATAAATCTAAGGGCATTAGTTTTATTCCTTTCGAGGTTTTGAAAACCTTTTCTATAGCTAATCTTTTCGTCAAAGGATCAGCCAAGTTCGCATCAGTTCGTAGTAGTACATGATCCACTCTCACAGCACCAGTAGACAGAAACTCTCTAACTGTACTGTGCTTATGACGTATTTGTCGTCTCTTGCCGTTATAATAACAGTTCTGTATTTTTGCGATAGCCGCGGTACTATCGCAATAGATCAAGACAACTGTAATCGGTATTTCCCATAAAGGGATCTCTGCTAGCAGGTTTCTTAACCAACCTGCTTCTTCACTAGTCGTGGCTAGTGCTATCATCTCTTACTCCATCGTGGACTATGCCAGAATGGTATGTTTCTTTGATTTTCAAGAAACAACTCCACCAGCTATACTGAAAAATATAGCCACTGGTGGCTTTGGAGTCATCTGAAAAGGTGTTCCAATCAACATTGTTATATCCTTCAAGGACAGCGGGAAACTTTTGATAACGTAATCCGAGGTTCTTAGTCCTCTTCATGTACCTCATGACCCTTTCAATGGCATGCCAATGTTGTATACTAGGTCTACTGGTAAATCTGCATAGTAATCCCACGGCATAAGCTATGTCGGGTCTAGTGCAATTGGTAGCATATCTAAGGCTACCAATGATGCTCGGATACTCAGATTGTCTAACATCGTTACCGGTGTTCGTGAACAACTTTACATTAGGATCATAAGCAGTACATGCAGGTTTACAGTCAGAGTAATTATATTTATTTAGAATCTTCTCTATATAGTGTGATTGATCCAAAGAAATTTTCTTTTCAGACCTAGTAATCTTGATACCAAAGATTACACTTGCTTCTCCAAGGTCTTTCATATCAAAGTTCGCACACAATAAAGCTTTCATTTTATTCACGGCATGGATATTAAAACCAAAGATAAGCAAATCATCCACATATAGACATATAATAGTGCAAATGCCATTTTCAGATTTATAATAAATGCATTTGTCACTTTCGTTCACTTTAAAGTCATGTGCGATAACAAGATTATCAAAATTTTCATGCCATTGTTTTGGAGCTTGTTTCAAACCGTAAAGGGATTTATCAAGTTTGCATTTGAGAAACGCATTTACAAGATTATCAAATTTACATACGTTTTTAATAATACGCTTATTAACATCATAGAGTCTAGCATGCCAAATATTAAAAGTACATAACTTGTAAGCATAACGAGGTTGGAACAAGTAAACAACACCTCCTGGTAAGTCTAGTGTAATTCGTATGGTGTCTTAGGTTAACGACACCTCCTGGTAAGTCTATTTTCACCCAAAATGTGCAGGAAGGATAACCCAAGATAAGGAGGATGTTGTTTGTGGGTGGATCTCTAGACAGTTTCTCTACTCTCAAATATATTCTCTCTGCACACTGCTACCCAATGTGGAAAACCACCATTATAGATAAAGGTATCTGCAGTTGTAAAGCTCTAAATCATGTGGATCTTATTCAATAAATCCAAACAAATATAACCATCTTTCCAACCTTTCTAAATGTGACCATGGGGTTGTGTACTTGCATAGATTCTACCATAACCAGTTTATAGAATGAATGATAAATAAATTGAGAAAACCGCTCCCAACCCCATTTCACAACAAGAACTACCACACAAGGTAACAAAGATACATAAAGCAAACAAGACTAAACTCCAATCCTTGGAACAAAGTTTGTTTAGGCTAATGGGTTCAAAAAAAAATTTTAATTGACAGACACATAAAAACAACAACCTAGCTAAAATAGTTATCCTTACAAACCCAACAGTATTAAATAATCACACACTTACACACACACAATGAAAATAAATGGTTGAAGAAATTGTTACAAACTTTGAGAAGATCCCAACTCCAACTTTAACTCTCACTCACTCATAGGTAATCAAACCAAAACCTCCCTAGAGACAAAGGGTATCAGTTCAACCTAATCTGTGGAAAAGAAGAAAGCTTGCACAAATCAAACTTCGAATAAGAATGGATCAAAACACTGTCAAGTTCTGCAATTGACAAAGGCTGTACCATTTCTACCATCATTCTCATTACTTGTTCCATCTTCTTTCTTTATTTCCGTAAGTTGTATTATGGAGAATACTAAATACCATTGAAGGGATCATTTTTTCGATCTTATAGAGAATTATGAAGAAGGTTGTAGTCATGGCATAAATAAAACGTCTTAAAATTATTGTAACTGTAGTAATTCAAATTAAAAGACAGGAGCGAGGTTACCAATTGTTCTTGGGTTGAGTCGCGGACTAGGTCGCTCTCTTTAAGACGTTTCACGGCTCTGCCCAAAAGTGTGCAAGCAGTCTGGTAGCCCCGCCGTCCCCAAGATAAAACAGCCCAAAATCTTATCTGTCTCGTTCAAACAAATGCATTGTTGATGAACGGAATACTATCCACCCTTAATCTCTTGTTTGCTCGAAATCACCAAATGCAATGTATATAAATCAACAAAAAGAAAAACTATTCTCTGATTGAAATACTAAACGAAAAACTGTTTTGCAAAATGTTTTGCTTTTTCTTGTATATTTAAGCTCTGAATTTGTGTTTGTATTTATAGGAAGAAAACACATCTGTTGAAATACAAAAACCCGGCTAGATGCATCACATCTGTTGAAGTACAAAAACCCGGCTAGATGCATCGCATCTGACGTACAAAAACTCAGCTAGATGCATTGACAAAAATTGCATGGAAAACGTGTGGGATTTAACTGCGGCGCAACGTATGGCGTGGAGAATGTCTCCCTTTTCTGCAGCAATTCAAAAAATATTTTCATTTAAATAAATTTTCAGTAAAAAGAATGGATTGATTTCTAAATGACCCGATCGGCCAGACGGCGGGGCGCGCGAGTCGCTATCTCTCCTCTCCTCACAAAAGTGTGGTACCCCCAAGGGGTCCAAACCCAAGTCCAAACACTCTCCTTATAAACTCTTCCACAATGAGTTGTATAGAAGATGTGAGACTAAAAATAGAGAGATATCCAAAGATCAAACCCAGGTTCACACCCATTTTCTTTTATTTTAAAAAAGCCATATTTTCAACAGGATGCGAAGAGGGTGATATGCATCTGGAAGTCATATTTAGAGAAAGAGGTGTTAACCGCTAACGCTTCAATTAATTTTCTTCCATTGGTTGTCCTCTCGAGTTATCTGTGATTTTCCCCTTTTATGATATCAATTGACGGTTAAGACTTTAATTTAATAAGTAGGATGGAGATATAATACCTAAACATAACCTAAATTAATGTTGCAATCAACCATTCATAATTTCCCAGTGCGAAAATGCTAGGAAAACAAATTTTTGCAACCAAGTTTTGTAACCAGGGTGACATGGCGTGATTTTGAAATAATGATGAAATCTCCAAAGTGTTTATGTGTATCTTGAGATTGTAAAAAATCTTCATTTGATGATACTACATCATCCTGGTTGCAAAAACTGATTCCCTAGCATTTTCCTTCCCCCAATGACTTTAAGTTAATCATCCACTCGATTTACTTTAAATGACGCTTTAGCATCACAAATGCGATCGTAAATCTTTTATTTTCAAACTCACCCTGAAAATATTACTCCACACGTTAGGGGTGGGCATCTCATCCCGCGATCACGATCCCGTCCCGAGCTAATTTTTCAATAATTATTATTAATATTATTTATTTATTTATTTATTTTAGGATTGCAATATTAGTGTAATTGAAGAAAAATGAATTTAGTTGAAATCAGTGTAATTGATATCAGTTTATATCTGCAAATACTTGATATTAGTTTATTTCTAAAATTCTAAATGAATTATTTAATTGCAAACTCTTTAAAACTCAAAATGAGATTGCTAACTACATTGGAGAGTTTTATTTCGTGTCAAAACAATGAATTTAATGACTATTTTTTTTTAAACAATAATGAAACATTCTTCTTAAACCTGATATTCACATAATTATTACATAATATATCCCTTAATTTATACATGTTAGTGTTTTGATTATTATATTTTATATTAATTATTTCGTTTTCATGTCTTTGTAGGAATTTGAGCGCAAACGATGAAATCATATTAAGACGACAAGTTAAGGAACGACAATTAGTCGATTCTAACGATGGTATAAAGCAGATGGTCACAAACCTAAACCCAAAACCTAATTCATAACCTAAACCCAAAACCTAATCCATAACCTAAACCTAAACCTAATGCCAAGCCCAATCATACCCTCATTGATGAATCATCCCCTCATCGCATCCCTATTCATCTTGATCATTTTCTATAAATATAAGATAATATGGTGAGAAAAGGGGGAGGAAGAGAATGGAAGAAAAACAATAAAAGATCAAATCCTCTTCCTTCACAAAAGGGGAGAAGAGAAGGGAAAAGAAAATACAGAAAATTAGCCTCTTCTCACTGTGATTTTCATCACACAACCCCATCCACAGACACACATCCTCACCTGTCTCGCTCCACTTCGCCACCACCGAACTCCGCTACCGTCATCACGCTACCACCACGAAATAGGGGCGTGACAACTCTGTTTCATGTCAAACTTTCACTCCGTCACCACTCTCTGTCCCTCTCCCTGTCCATCATCCATCAACCACCATCAAACACCATCACCCGATCACCACCATCACCTCCAGACATCACCTCGCGATCCACCATCACTGCGAAGCGAAACAGAATCACCATCACCGCCGCGACTCTGTTCCGCCTCGCGACAGAGCCAAAATAGGTTCAGCCGCCATCTCGGCCTCTCTTCATCTTGACCTCCTTCCTGTCTCCATCCCTCACGGCCACCATCACAAGGCAGAGAGTTGCAGTGGCACACCACCATCGCGACAGGAATTGAAACAGGGGAGTCTCCTTCCTCCGTGCTCTCTCTCTGTTTTTGAGTATTCTCAGTGCACCTCTCTCTCTTTTGCAGGTTCCAGACCCAATTGGAGGACGAGGACGCTCGTGAGGAGCACGGGGGAAGGCAAAGCAGCGCCGCTGCTCGCTGGAGAAGACGAGCGTACTGTAGCAGAGACGGGAGAACTGGTCAAATTCTGTTATTTGACTATTCACACCCTCGATTCTGCTCTGTACCACCACAAAGCATTTTGGGAACATTTTTCTCGAGATTCGTGTTTGGACCACCTGCTGATCTGCTGAGTACCACCACATTGAGTTTGTGACAAACTAAATGGGTTGTATAAATTATTTTGATTTATTTTACTGAATTGTGTGCTTAATTGTTAATTACAATTAATTTTTGAATTTTTGATAAATTGCTTTCACCCTTCATTTTCGAAAAATTAATCTTGATATGTTTGGTAGTTAGAATTACCTTTTTCAATATTCAAAGCATGTGCTAAAAATATTAAGCTCAAACTTTGATTAAGTGTGCCCTAAAAACACACTTAATACTTGGTAAGAGCGTATTTGCTTGAAATAATTTGTTAATGTTTGATAGAAACACGATATAAGTTGAATTGAATTTTAACGAATATTCGGTGTAAGCAAGGGATTCTCATCCCTAAAGTTTATCGTTTAAATTTTCAGTAATTTAGATTTAAAATATTTTTGCTAACTCATTGGTGAGTCCAAGTCCACAAAATCCATCTCATCTATCTTTTATTTTATTTTTCATATTTTTAATTTATTTTTAGTTTAGTTTTAAAATGTTGTAACTCCATTTCCTACAAATTAGTTTAATTAAATTATAAGATTCAATTGCATCCACTTTCCTCGTGGGATTTACCCGTACTTACCGTTGTCTACCAGTTAGGCACCGTGCACTTGCGGTTATTACAAGTGGGTTAAATTAACCTATTAATTTAGGTTAGTTAAATTCGCATCAAGTTTTTGCGGTGTAATTGAATTTAAGATTCATTTTCACTAATTATAAAAAAAATTAAAAACAAAAACAAAACAAAAAAATCAAAAAAAAATTTATTTTTATTTTATTAAGTTCTTTTTACACTCATTTTGTTTTTGATTTTGCAGAATACACACTTCTCGAGGATATTGGACGATCCTGCAAACATCAAGCAAAGTTTTTATTATTATTATTTTTATTTTGTGAGGAAAGTTTTAATGTTATTTTCACCACGTTTTACGAGTGTGTGGTGTAATAATTTTTAAACTCTATTGTTTTTCATTTTGTTTAATTATAAAAAAAATTGAAAAACCCAAAATTCTCTAAGTCAAAAGAAATTATAGGGAAACAATTTTAATTGTTACCCAATAATTTTTATGATTTAGAAATCCGACTTCTAAGACCAAGACCAGTAAATTTATTTGCATGTGCTTGTGTGTTGAGTGAAACAGATAAAAAGTAGTCGGACTTTTTTTTGAATTGACCTAACTTTTTGTGCAGAACGGAATACGCACATGTATTAGCGACCGGGTGCTTTGTGTAAATGTTTGAAATTGTGTGATTGGTTGTTTAATTTCTGTAATTGTGGATGCTAAACTTTAGTATTTCATAATAAGTAGACCCAACTTCTAAATAGAAACTGGTGGGACTTGATATCCCCACCTCATCACTCCAGCTGTGTGCAACCAATAGCCAAATATCATTAAAGTCAATTAGCAAGTTAGATAGAGCCATCTCTTAGGTTCGGTGTTCATAGGACAACCAAGACCAAGGTGAATCCAATAATTTTTGTGTTGACCAAAGCTAAAAGTAACGATGGGTTTAATCATTCAATGAACTCCGAGAGGCCACTGCCACAAGGGTAATTCACCCGGTATGCCGAATCATAAGTAAGCTACGATCCACAAGAAGAATTGGTGTAACTAATAGTTTTGGGTTAGGAACACAAGCCTTGAGTGTACATTTAACATCACGCCGTTCTCACATCTATTGGCTTACAGAGCGGTAGCACAAGGAAGTACTTAATTGGACCATTGTGACCTCCTTCGCTTGTGCAATAATCCGGTTTCTTTGAAACAAAACTCTAGCCTACTGACTTTGAACTTTGTGGTGTAAAGTATATACTCTTAGGATCATCTTGTAGCACCCATTGCTCTGTAATAAAGATTACATAAGAAATAACTGTCCCCCAGAGATAAAAAGATAATTGATCTAAAAAACGTTGATTGCTTAGGGAGGCATGTTTCTTGTGCGTTTATTGGTTGCTGATTGCGTGTGAGCCTGTGTATATTTTTAGAGTTAGTGCTTTAAAAAAAATGAACACAAGGGATTATCCAGCCTATTTTTCCGAGCAAGTCAATTCATTTTATGACATGCGATGACCTGATTATGATCCATATTTAGATTATTACCCAGGTCTAGCTTATCATTCTGACTTCTCATGGGCTCATGGTCAGTACCATGAAGGCCCTCTAGACACTCATCAGACTCCTCAAGCTTTCATTCCTGATAATGAGTCTCAATTTAATCGAGTTGTTCCTCCTTCTAACACATCTAGTTTAGAGGACGCCTTAACTCGTGTCATGCAGCGAACAGGAGCAATACTTGTGCAAAATTATCAGGATATCACAGAATTGACAGCTATTTATCAACAAAACTCCCAAGCTATCCGAAAACTTGAGATGACTCTGAGTCAAATAGCTGAGTCACTTCCTTAGATAGAGTCAGAAATATTCCCTAGCCAACCTATTTCCAACCCAAATGAAATTAGTGGCACATCTGAGCCGGACAGTGAAGATGTCCAATCCATTATTGCTACCCTTAGGAGTGGAAAACTGGTTGACAATCAGGTAGGAATACCTGCCATGAGTGTTACTATACCCTCACCCAATTCTATACAGGTTGCATCCTCCTATCATACGAAGGCTGATAAAGCCTCATTTTATTGATGAACCTGTAGATTCCGAGACACTACATACATCTCCTTCCCATGTTGACTCATGCCTCCCTAGTGACTCATGCATCGAATCAAACTGTGAACATTCTTTAGAGTCTCCCCTTGACTGTTTAGAGGCTTGTTTGACTCAATTTAGTTTAGACTTTGATGTTGATGATTCCATTAGGGAAGTCAATGATTTGCTTGACCCAGTTCCCATTGTGGATCCTAGTTATAAATGGAAGTTTAAAGTGAAGCCTCTTCTACTCAGTGAGTCAAAACTAGTCCCATCAGTTGAGCCACCTAAGCTTGACCTTAAACAATTACCTGACACCCTCAGGTATGCATTTTCAAGTGATGAGTTGTCTAGACCAATATCTCTATATGCTTCATGTGATGAGCCTGTACTACCTGATATATCCATCGTCTCATCTACTTGCATCACATTCCCATTTACTAAGGCTACTTTCACCGATCCCTTGTGCTGTATTGAGGATTTCAGTTTTCACCATCCTGTTGTGAAAATTATTCAATCTTCTGATTTGGAACCAGACATAGGATGTTTCCTTTTTGGAGCACGCAAGGATCATCTGTTGTGTATGACTACTGGTCACTTTTGGAATGTCCTAGTGTATTTGGTGCCCCATGTGATTGCTATATTTTGGTGGACTGATCCTCAACTGTTCAGGTTGTTGATATACGACCATGGACTAAGTGTTTGGCATGTTCTTCCTCTCCACTTTTTGATACACCATTTTTTAGGAAGAATATTTGTTGGGCTGATGACGTTAAACCAAGCGCTCCTAGGAGGCAGCCTAGCTTTAGTTGCGTGTCTCTGCTGTTAGTCTGGATTGATTTTCGAGTACCTTATTTAGTTGTGTTTCACTCATACTCGTTAGCTCCGTAACAGTTTTGACTTACAACTTGCCTTCTTTTTAGTTTTCTTTGTTAGTGTTGAGTCTGCATTTTATCGATTTCTAATGAAAACTCCATGATTCTTATGTTTGTGAGCCTCATTGATGGATGACTTATTGGAAATTGGTAAAATCTTCACCGCGGTAATACTGTTTTAACCTCCTCTCATGTACTTATTTCATTCATTTGTCAAAATTATTTTGTTAAACATTGATGACAATGTTTGGATTAGGTTTGGGGGTAGGGTTCATGAGTCGGTGAATTTTTTGTTTTTTCATAGTGTTTTCTTTTCTTATGCTTAAAAAAAAAGAAAAAAAAAGCTTTTATGTCAAGACAACTTGGTCTTTTGTGAAAATGGATTTTAAATGTTTTATGCTCAAGAAAATGCAAACCAACTTGACATATTGGTATATTGATAAAGACTGAAAGTTTATTAAGATCCTTAAGTTAGATCTAGTTCATAAGATTTTTCAACTCGATTATCTTTGCACCATGAGCCATATTAGCATAACTTGAAGTTGATGAGTGAAATATGCATTAGAAAACCTTAGAATAATAGTGGAGACTTAACCCTGAAATTTTAGAACCTTTCTATTTTTCTGAGGGTTATACATAAGCTCTGATTTTTCTTGAGTCTGTATTATCTCGTTGATGATCTCATTATTCTCATTTTCTGATCAATTGCTTTGGGAATGACATCAAAATTGAATTATTACACTAGAACTTCTTGGCTTATTCAATTAAGATATCATAATACTGACCCGAACTTAGGAAATGATCTAGGCATTTTTTTACTTTAGACCATTAACTAGCCTTTTAACTTACTTATAACATTAACCTTTTTGTAGCCTTTTGAGCCTTAGAATAACTTTTATTTGTTAACCCATTAACTTTTACCCAACGTTTCTGGGAATGTGTATGGATGGATATACTTGGTGTAAAAAGGGCATCAAAAAGCAAAATATGAGATATTTCATAAATCCTCTATTGAAAAAAAAAGGTTGAAGAAAAGAAAAATAGTTATAAAAAAATAATAAAATAAAAAAAGATTTCAATGAGGATAAAGATGTGAGAATGAAGAAAAAATTGATGGTGCACAACATTGGTTTATTCTTGATAGCCCTAATTGTTCGTTGAATGGGTGTATACATTCCTAGAAACTTTTCTTAGAATCCTTTGACATTCCTTATTAACCATTACCCAAGTCCCATTACAACCCAACAAAGTCCTAGTTGATCTTAGGTAAAGGTTGGTTCTGTAGATGTGGAGATTTAATAACCAAGACCTATGGTGTTTGATTCAACATTTCCAAAAGTAATTGATATTCCTGTCCATGAGATCATGTTTATTCCATTCTTGAAAAGTCCATTCTTCATATTACTATATGTGAGATGATTGTTTTCCATTATTTACTCTTTTCCTCACATATAAACTGAGTGAAATACCAAATCTCTGAGTGCTTTATTGTGAGTGACATGAGAGGTTTGAAGTCAAAACAAACTTTCTACAGGAGATTTAGTCATTGTTCTACTCTGAAATGAAAAGTTATGTTGATAGTGCCATCCACACACACACATTGAGTTGAGGATGATTGTGAATTTGTCTCTAACTTGTGAAGAATATTAAATTATTTGGAAATTTGTTGATATACTAAAATGACACTGTTGGGTTCTTGCATTTCTTGAAGTTTTAAAATGAACACTGTTTGACCAAGTTTTGATTGAGTCAGTAATGTTTGTGGGTAACATTTCTGGAAACCCTCATGAGACTATAACTCGTCCACTAGAGGTAATCTAGGGGTTTAAAGCCTTGTTGCACGTTTAAGATAAGTGCAACCAATGATATCTGCGAAAGTGAGTTATGATTTTATTTTTATTGTTTTGCTCGAGGACTAGCAAAATATAGGTTTGGGGGTATTTGATATTCACATAATTATTACATAATATATCCCTTAATTTATACATGTTAGTGTTTCGATTATTATATTTTATAGTAATTATTTCGTTTTCATGTCTTTGTAGGAATTTGAGCGTAAACGATGAAATCATATTAAGGCGACAAGTTAAGGAACAACAATTAGTCGATTCTAACAGTGGTATAAAGCAGATGGTTACAAACCTAAACCCAAAACCTAATTCATAACCTAAACCCAAAACCTAATCCATAACCTAAACCCAAACCTAATGCCAAGCCCAATCCTACCCTCATTGATGAATCATCCCCTCATCTCATCCCTATTCATCTTGATCATTTTCTATAAATACAAGATAATAGGGTGAGAAAAAGGGGAGGAAGAGAAGGGAAGAAAAACAATAGAAGATCAAATCCTTTTCCTTCACAAAAGGGGAGAAGAGAAGGGAAAAGAAAATTAGCCTCTTCTCACTGTGATTTTCATCACACAACCCCATCCACAGACACACATCCTCACATGTCTCGCTCCACATCGCCACCACCAAGCTCCGCCATCGTCATCACGCCACCACCACGAAACAGGGGCGTGACAACCCTGTTTCATGTCAAACTTTCACTCCGCCACCACTCTCCTTGTCCATCATCCATCAACCACCATCATCCATCAAACACCATCACCCGATCACCTCCAGACAGCACCTCGCGATCCACCATCATTGCGAAGCGAAACAGAGTCACCATCACCGCCGCGACTCTGTTTCGCCTCGTGACAGAGCCAAAACAGGTTCAGCCGCCATCTTGGCCTCTATTCATCTCGACCTCCTTCATGTCTCCATCCCTCACGGCCACCATCACAAGGCGGAGAGTTGCAGCGGCACACCACCATCGCGACAAGAATTGAAACAGGGGAGTCTCCTTCCTCCGTGCTCTCTCTCTCTCTCTCTGTTTTTGAGTATTCTCAGTGCACCTCTCTCTTTTTTGCAGGTTCCAGACCCAATTGGAGGACAAGGACGCTCGTGAGGAGCACGGGGGAAGGCAAAGCAGCGCCGCTGCTCGCTGGAAATACGAGCGTACTGTAGCAGAGACGGGAGAACTGGTCAAATTCTGTTATTTGGCTATTCACACCCCCGGTTCTGCTCTGTACCACCACAAAGCGTTTTGGGAACATTTTTCTCGGGATTCATGTTCGGACCACCTGCTGATCTGCTGAGTACCACCACATCGAGTTTGTGACAAACTAAATGGGTTGTATAAATTATTTTGATTTATTTTACTGAATTGTGTGCTTAATTGTTAATTACAATTAATTTTTGAATTTTTGATAAATTGCCTTCTCCCTTCATTTTCGAGAAATTAATCTTGATATGTTTGGTAGTTAGAATTACCTTTTTTCAATATTCAAAGCATGTGCTAAAAATATTAAGCTCAAACTTTGATTAAGTGTGCCCTAAAAACACACTTAATACTTGGTAAGAGCGTATTTGCTTGAAATAATTTGTTAATGTTTGATAGAAACACGATATAAGTTGAATTGGATTTTAACGATCACATATTCGGTGCAAGAAAGGGATTCTCATCCCTAAAGCTTCTCGTTTAAATTTTCAGTAATTTAGATTTAAAATATTTTTGCTAACTCATTGGTGAGTCCAAGCCCACAAAATCCATCTCATCTATCTTTTATTTTATTTTTCTTATTTTTAATTTATTTTTAGTTTAGTTTTAAACATGTTGTAACACCATTTCCTACAAATTAGTTTAATTAAATTATAAAATTCAATTGCATCCACTTTCCTCGTGGGATCGACCCGTACTTGCCGTTGTCTACCAGTTAGGCACCGTGCACTTGCGGTTATTACAAGTGGGTTAAATTAACCTATTAATTTAGGTTAGTTAAATTCGCATCAGCACCCCAAATGTACTCATCCTTTTGTTCACTATTCGAAACAGTAGAGCAAGTCCACTATTGCCATTATACTGTCCACCTCTTAGTCATTCAAAACTCTGCAGAAATCTTAATTACATGGTGAATTTTAGCTATCATTTATGGTAGTTTATTATGATGTTGCATACTCAATCTAAGACTATCATTTATGTGTAGTTCTATGAATTGCCTTTGCCTCTTTTCAGCTAAGCAAATTGGGTCTTGGGTAAGCAGTAATTTTGTCAAAAAATGAGAGCACGCTGATCCCGTCATGTCCCGATCCCGTATGAACGGGATGGGATAGGGATGGGTCTATCCAGTCCCGTCTGAAATGCCCATCCCTATCCCATCCCGTCCCCACCCCTACCACACGTGGCTCACTAATGGAAAGAGCACACAGTGGTGTTGAAACATTAATTCAATTTTGTGCATAATGTGCACCTCCTCATAAAGTCCATTGCAATAGATTTTCCATGAACCAAAGTGGGCCCATACTAGGGGTGGGCATTTCAGACCGAAAACTTGGATCGAACTGACAACCGAACCGATCGGGTTGGTTCGGATCAGTTTTTTATTTATTATTAAATATTTGGTCTTAAAACCCAGCCTGCCCCGATATTTCTGGTTCGGTCCTCAGTTATCCTTTCTAAAACCCGTCGGGTAATCGGCACGACCCATATATGAATAAAAACCCTAAAAAACATTAGTAAGGCTTAAATTCTAAGTCCCTCAATAAAAACCAATTTCTTCAATCGCAACTACTCATCTCCCTCGCCTCTTCGGCTATTCCTCTCAGTCACTCCTCCGTGTGAGTAAGCGACTCCTCGACTACTATGAGAAGAGCAAGTCGCTCCTCCTCAGCTTCCATATGTCTCCGATTAGAGGACTCTCTATTTGGTTTGGTGGAGGAGGATAGCCATGTCTGAGGAGAGGTAGGGGTGAAGGGGGCTACTGAAATAGAGAAGAGCATGCTAAACTTTTCATTCCAGTCAGCATAATCAACAACCTCCACCTTGTCAAAGGCAGCTATACGCTCGTCGCCCAAACCTCTCAATAGATTTCGTTGTCAAAGCCTCTCATTAGATCTCGCCGTCAAAGCCTCTCCTCAGATCTCGCTATCCTCTTTACCGATCTCGCTATCTCTCTACAGATCTCAGATCTCGCTATCTCTCTACAGATCTTAGACCTCGCTATCTCTCCACCGATCTCGCTATCTCTCTACAGATCTCACTGTCTTCTCCACCGATCTCGCTATCCTCTCCACAGATCTTAGATATCTCTACATATCTCAACTCTCGCTATCCTCTCCTTAGATCTCGCTATCTTTCTACAGATCTTGCTATCCTCTTTCACCGAACTCTCTACAGTGTGATGAATTTTGTAAATGTTTGTTTATAGATTTTGTTGATGTGAATTGCAGGCTGTTTGGGTTATCAAAGAAATTGAATACAAATTTTTTTTGCAAAAAAATAAAAATAAAAATAAAAAATTGGGCTTTGGACTGAGACTGGTCCGGAATTCGGTTAATCTGGACCTTGGTTAACCGACCCAACTTAGTCCGTTCTCGGGCTTCATAATTTCGGGCTTACAAATATCGGTCCGGGCTTTGATTTTTAATTTTCGAGCTAGTTACCCGGACCTGCCCAGCCCTAGCTCATACTCAGCTTTGTGATTATGATAGATACATTTACATTTTTCATAATTTAACGTGTATTTCGAAGCAAGCATGTTAAAATGAACTAGAATTTGACACAATGTTTTCTGATGTTGATCTTTAATTTTTTTAAAAAGTTTATTGTTGAAATGATATAGTTTTCAGTAGTAATTTGAATGTAGTATCCATCATTTATAATAAAAACTAAGAGGATCATCTTGGCTAGTCAGTAAAAAAAATCACATTTTTATCCTAATGTGCAATTATCTATTTTAACTCTTCTTTTCCTGTAAACATCATTTGTTGTGAACCCTGGCAACAACATTTTTGAGAATATGTTGATGGAAACAAAGATCCAATCGACTTGATCATTGATAATGCCACAATTTCACCCCTTACCAAACCAATCAAAGGGTTAACTTTGTGATCTACAATTCTTCAGGATGACGATGGATGCATGCCTCTTCCTGTATGATTAGTTTCATAAGTGGGGTGGGGTGGTGATGGTTTTGGATGTAGATTTGGGGAGGGGTGATGGGGTGTTGATTCCATGAGCATGGAAGAACTGGAGATTTGGAGGGGATGGCAGTGTTTGTTCAGGTTGATCAGAGGAAGTAGTGTTGCTCATGGGGGTGCGTTTGTGCATTATTGTTTGGGGTTTGTTAAATGGACGACTAGATTCACATAGGTGTGACAAACATGAGAGAATTTTTTGTTAGAAATGTCCCCTAGTGAAAACGTGCATGGCATAACAAAGACTTTGGTCTTTTAAAGTTTGACTAACCAAAAATTGAGTTTTGAGGGTGAGACCTTCATTTTGAACAAAGTAGAGGAACAATACTAATCATAATTATGTTTTGGGGCATTGTCAAAAAAACCCAAATTATTTAGTAAATAGAATGGAGTTAGAAAAAAAAAATGCATGGACTTCTCCCACCAATCGATCGGTTTCATCTATTTTTTGCTTTTGCAAGAAGTCAAAAACTCAAGTGGTACTCCAAAGTTATCATATTTCTTGGATTACCAGCCCACACGCACTACTCATTTTCAATATATTCCTTGAAGAAATAAAGATATATAAATTAGTTAGGAAGGTTTTTGTGGTGTATCTAGTGCCTTCGTGGTCCAAATGTTACCTAAACATAACCTAAATTGATGTTGCAATCAACCATTCATAAATCCCCAACAACTTTAAGGTAATCACCCAATGTGTGGGTCACTAATGGACAAAATTATACAACGGCGTGGAAACATCCATTTTATTTTTGCATAATTGCACCTCCTTAAAAGTCCATTACAATAGATTTTTTGTGAAACGAGCACGACCTTTACAGTAGGAAGTAAAATCCATTTGAACACCTTAAGTACATTGCTTCAATCTCATTTGTAGCTAGTTAAAATCCTCAAGTAGACCCTCCTACTAACCAATGTTCATTTAATATATCCTCGTCGTAGTGTACAATGGCGGACATGGCTTATCCTGGGAGACTCAGGGACACTTACTTCATTTGCAAGATGATCAGCGGGACCTTAGGACCCCTATGACTGCTTTTATTCATAGCTTTTAGTTATGTAATTATATCAATAGAAACCTCAACTATGAGGCTCACAACCTACCTACACCATTAGTATATATTTTTCTCCATTCTTTCCTCCATTATTTCTATTTTATTTTTATTTTTACATTTATCAGTCAACATTTCTTTTTAAACCCTGTGAGAATATTCTGATGGAAGCAGAGATCCAATAGACTCGATCACTGATGATGCCACAATTCCACCACGCACCAAACCAATCAAAGGGCCGGCTTTGTGGACTACAGCTCTTCAAATTTACCAAGAATCTGGGAACTCTTCTTCTCTACTAACCACTGTCTCTCACAACAACCAAACTAATCTCCTTTGCCTATAAACCCTCTCTCAAACCAAAGGAGGATCCACCAACAAGGCCAGTCATGGAGAGGCTTATCTGCTCATCTCCTCCCATCTCCCCCTCCTCCTCCAAAACCCCTCTTAAATCTTCCCCTCTCTTTCTCCCTCGATTGGGTGCTACTCGATTGGACTCTCACACACTCAGATCTTCTGCACCCTTCAGAGGCATCAACTTGTTCTCCTCTTACAACCATGAACACCCCATACTCTCTTCCAAGACTCAACCTTTACGGTGCTGTTCCTCCTCAAAGGTGGCTCCTTTATCTGGTTCTTATTCAGAGTCTGCTACAAGTGTTGAGAAGGCCGATGGGTCAAAACCCAGATTCCCCTTTCTTGAACAGATAGCTAAGGCGGCTTCAGATGAACAAAAGGTGCGTTTTTATGGTCTTTTTCATCATATAGGATAAGATTTCTGTTGGTGGGTCTTGAGAGTTCGATTTTATGTAGGTGTTCTTTTGTAATTATTGCTACATTCCAAATGTGTATAGTTGATTCCGTGAAAAAAGTTCACTTATCCTTTGTTTGACTAATATGTCTTCTTCATTCCTCTGCAACTAGTGCCTTTCCTTTTCGGTGTTTAATGCTGGGATTTAAGGAATTTGGGTGTCTAATTAGAGGGTTAAGTTATCGTTTATTGGTATATTGGTTCCATTTCTGTGGGTAATGTTCAGTATTGGTGGAATTATAGCATCTATCTATTGGTATAGGTTTTGGCTAAACTTCGGATGGGGTGTCTGGAAAATTAATTATTTGACTGATATTATTGTGGGAAGCCGACCCTGAGAATATCGGGATTCGGGAATGGGCTTTGATGATGATGATGATACTATTGTGGGACTTGAAGAGAAGAAGCTGATGCCATAATAATTAATAACACATTGCTATTTCTGAATTATATTTATGGTTTTCCACTTAGAAATAAACTCGTGTTTTAGATGAACATGTTCGAAGTTCCAACCTTTTTACTCTTCTTAAACCCGTAAGGTCCTATCCAAAGTGATGTTGGCTCCACTTGGATTAGCCTATTAAAGTTTTGACCCAACATAAGGTTATTTTCATAATAGGTCATGAAATTGTTTTTGACGTATTTCTTCTTTCTTGTCGATTTTATCTACAACTTCATTGAGGGAAGGTCCTTTTCATATCATATTTGTTGGACAGTGGTGCTTTTAATTTTAATATTTATGTACCATTTGGTGTTGTTTTCTCTATGCATTTTTCTTTCCTTTTTTTATTTTATATTTTATTTAGGCTGGACTTCGACATTTAACAAAAGTTCACTTTTATCAGAGTTAGAGGCATAGAGCAAATGTGTATTATCCACTTATCCCATTTTGAGCACTCGCCAAATCCGAGCCCAGCTATCTACTCTAATACCATTGGTACAAATATCGGGATCTTACTTTTCATCAGCTGACGCTTTCACATCTCATAATGCTTTGAACCTGAATCTTGAAACAATATTTGTTAAGAAAAATGCCATTGCTTGGATGTTTAGCTATCTATTAGTTATACTCCGAATGTTAATGAGAAATAGTCCCATATCTAACCTTCCATATTTGCTTTTGAGGACTAAAGTTGGTAACTTTCGTTTGAGCAAATGCCTGGAAGAGTGAGCAATTCCACATACTTGTAACTGAGACGGGGCAAAGTCACCATTATGGATAAGAAGCATAGTCTGTGTGGGAAACTGTGTACTCTGCTTAGGATTTCTGCCTCCACCATATATGTCATAATTCTATAAGTTAGGACATTTTAGGGTTTCTTTGGGCATTTTTTGAAAGATGCTTAAAGTTTTCCTTTGCAAAATCAAGACGCTTCAATAAGAAAAGCCATAGGGGTTGGATCTTTGGGTACGCATCTCTCAACTTCTTTGAGCTCTAAAATTGCAGCGATTACAGTTTTAGATATTGTTGTTTATATACATATAGCTAATCCCTGAATTTCATATTCCTCATTGGGAACTGAGCATGTCTAGAAATTCATTCTTCACATTTGTCTTTAGTTATTGACATCTTGAGTAGATGAGTAGTGAGTTCTTGAAATTTTGTAGTGAAGTTTGTTTTTCCTCAAGATATGATTTGTTGGAGACCTAAATATGTCTACATCAACGTACCCTACTCGTATAACCAATGTTACTCTGGTGTGGTCATTGTAGTTAAGGCGTTGAGGCGGACAAGCCTAAAAACGCCTTAGGCGTGAGGTGAGGCGGTCTTAACATTTTTTAAAGATTTTTTATAATAAATTAAAACATATTAGCATAGTAGTATACATTATCATTTTGATAAGTATCATAAGTAAATATACAAAAAGTAACACAACTACCTATAATCAAAATATATATTTTTTTTTTTATAATAAATTGAACATATCAGCATAGTAGTATACATCATCATTTTGATAAGTATCATAATCAAATATGTACAAAAGTGACACAACTACCTAGAATCAAAATGAAAATATAATAAAGTTACATAACATAGTGAAAAGATGCACCACATAAGTGTCAAGTAACTTACAAACATCCATTAAGTCATTAAAAATCAATAATCTTGAAAGAATAAAAACTTGAGAATATTGAACATTTGTTAGAAGAAATTGTTGGTAAAAATCCATAAGTATAAGTATAATCACTATTAGTATTCCAAAAGCATAAAAATCATTGAACCAAGCTATGAAAAACCAAGATTGATGTTGATCACATATTGATCAAAACATGGTATGTTTTCTCCAAAAATAATATAAAAAGTGTGACAAATTTATCAAAACTAAAAAACGTTTATCTTGTTTTTATCAAATTGATCAAATATTACACAAAAAAACATAAAACCTTATTATAGAGTGGGTTGCAACATCTTTTTGCTGCAATTAGGCTACAAATGGGCTACAATTGGGTTGAGGCAGTGAGGCGAGGCGAGGCGAGGTGGACGCCTCATTTCACCCCACTGCATTACCTCACTTTGAGGCGGAATTTTGTAAAATCGCTTTGAGGCGCGTTAGGCGGTCGCCTTGACTACACTGGGTGTGGTTCCATATTCATTTATAAAATATTGTCTAGAAGGTAACAAATTTCTATTGTGGATATGCAAAGGGCGGCGAATGCCAACAACGCCAAAGAGATAGTTTAACCATGTTGAAAATGCACTGTGGAATCAATGCCCAGAAGAGACGTGGCTGCATCAATTAGTGGCAGTGGTACAACAATTACCTCTTCTTGGTAGTGAAAATGTAAACTCAATATTATGTAAGTAAAAACCGGTCTTACTCAGTTTGTTTGGACTTTGATGTGTGGCTTTGACATTTTTGCCTGCAGAGACTATTGACTCCATTCTCAAGCCTGCTTCTCTGTTGCTTCAGCTATGATACCTCGACTCAGTTGTGACCTATGATGATCTAACTTTCTCTATATGTCCTGAAGTTTAAAACATTTGCAATATTTCGCCTTGTTGGTTTATCTTCATCTGCAAATTTTATGTTCATGCTGAGACTGAGTTTTATTTACGTAAATCACCATTCTTACCATATGTCAGACGACTCGTTTCCATGTCTGTATCTGTGTGTGTGTACACACATGTGTTTTTCTTTGTTTAAAGTGCTGTGCAGAGTTTTACAATGTTTCTGTTCAGTTTTTATGGAAATCTCTCAACCGAAACATATTGCTTTTTGTTTTAACCTTCTCATGCATCCTGTCTCCTGATCTTGAAGAGTTTCTTGACAATAGTTTCCCCAGCTTTAACAAGCATGTATTTCATGAATGCTGACACTGTTCTGGAACATTTTCAGGCTGTTCGGACTGGGGCAATTGTACTGCTATCAGTTCTTATCCTGACCATTGTCCATCCAGTTATTGCTCCACAAGCGTATGCGACACTTCATTCGGCTACCCAATCAGGGGGTGCTGCTGCTGCTACTGTAGGTGGCAGGCTTGCTAGAACTGAGCTTCTTAGTAGTGCGTGGACTGGCTTTTTTGCTGGTTGTTTGCACACATTATCAGGGCCTGACCATCTTGCTGCCTTAGCCCCACTTTCAATTGGTCGTACTCGGTTGGAGAGTGCTGCTGTTGGAGCCCTATGGGGCTGTGGCCATGATGCAGGGCAAGTGATTTTTGGATTGTTGTTTTTGTTACTCAAGGATCGACTTCACATAGAAATCATCCGGACGTGGGGTACAAGGGTAGTGGGTTTAACTCTACTCGTTATTGGTGCAATGGGAATTAAAGAAGCATCTGAGGTCCCTGCCCCATGCGTTGCTTTAGAGGACGGGGAGTGTGATGTGAGTGTCCTTGAATCCCTCGAAACCCCTACAGGTGGGAAGAAGAAGAAGATTGGATTTGCAACTTTTGCCACTGGAATCATCCATGGTCTGCAACCTGATGCCTTGATGATGGTGTTGCCTGCACTTGCTTTGCCTTCTAGATTGGCTGGAGCCGCCTTTCTTGGTATGTTTTACTTGGAACAGTGTTTGCAATGGGAAGTTATACTGTGTTCATTGGTTCATGTAGTCAGGCATTGAAAGAAAGGATCCCTAGGATTACTGAGAAATTAACTTGGGCTTCTTCCCTAGTAGCAATTGCTCTTGGGTTCACCATTTTGATTAGTCAGTACTTTGGGTTTAGCCTGTATTGATCATTCTAATCCGTTTTAGACATCCCCTTCCTCATTTTCCCTAGGTTACCTGTAGCTTAAAAGGAAAAAATCTTGTAAGGAGTAAGGGTCTGATTACGGCCAAAGTCATATCTGTATTCCCCATTTTTCTTTCTCAGCTTGTTATGTTCATTGAACTTGTAGGCGTGGCTTATAGAAGAGGATCCTTTCTTTCTGCGTTGTTCCCTCTAGAGACCTCTTTGTTAACCTCTACATGGTTGAATTGGCTTTGCATATTTGCTTTTATTCATGCTTTGATGCTCCAATGATTATAAATTCCTTTTATTTTGTATTCCTTCTCTACCTTTGTGCTTATCAATTTATCATATTGTTCAATTCTATGCAATTTAAGGGTATATTTTTGTGGAAGCATGATGCTAGACCACCAGTAAGACTTGTGAAAGTTGCATACTACTCTCTTAACTTTGAAGATAATTTCTTATCACAGTCCATGTATGGAAGATTTGCTACCAACAGAAGCACAGTCCCTTGATATTGCTCGGCCCTCACTTTTTCTTGAGCAATTGAGTATACCCATGGTGTCGTCATATAGTATTTGATCTTAGTTTTCTCTTGCTTATTTTAAGGTTATGACTTATATTTTGTTTTTAGTCGAAAAGTGACAGAAATTGAGAGTTACCTTGTTTAATGGGAACATAATGGTATATAGAACTTACTGGATGAGCCCAATAAACATTATGGGTGGAGGGCAAGGATGCATGGACACGGACACAGACACGACATGCCGACTCTTTTCCAAAAACTAGGACTCAGGGTCACGTCATATCAATTTTTTTTAACAAGTCATATAAACATAGCCAATAATCTAATAAAGTGACTTCTTAGAGTGTCTTCATCTTTGTTGAAAGTAGAAAAAAATTAGGAAAAAACACATAGAGAAGAAGAGTTGTAAAGGCGGAGAAGAAAATGACACTCTATTCTCAGAAAAAATATAGTAGATAAGTAGAAGAGAGAAGCAAATTAGAGAAGAAAAAATAAAGACTAAGAAGAAGCATAAACTATCTCTGTGCTCGACTCCGCTTGGTATACTGTAAAATAATGCATTTCACAAATTGATGCAGATGATTGTGGATGGTGTTTGCATTACTTACAGACACTTGGTAGTAACTAAAGAAAACTAATGAAAATTAGACAAATGATTGTGGATGGTGTTGATGATGGTAGTAGTTATAATTGTGGCATGGTCACGATGATGGTGATGGTGATTGTGATTGCGAATGTGGACAGTGATGGTGGTGGTGGTGGCAGTCATGGTGGTGGTAGTGGCTGCAGTGGCTATGGTGGTTGTGGCGGTAACAACAGTAAATGTGGTGGTCATTGTGGTAATTATAGTGAAGTTGGTGGTGGTTGTGATGGTTTTGTTATGGTGGTGGTGATGGCGATGGTGGTAGTAGTAGTGGTGGCTATGGTGGTTGTGGTAGTGGCAATGACGGTGGTGGCTGCTATGTTATGGTGGTTGTGGTAATGGCGTTTGCTATTGCGGCGGTTATGGTGGTAATAGTGAGGTGGTGGTGATTATGTTATGGTGGTAGTAGCAGTGGAGGTGGCGGCACGGTTGTGATGGTTATGGTGGTCGTGATATTGGTGACGATGGTAGTTGTGAAGGTGGTGGTGGTTAGAGTGTTTATGAAGGAGTTGAGAGTACTCGAGGAGATGATGAGAGTTTTGCAAAATAATGCGGGGATTTTGTCCCCAAGTTTTGCAGAATTTTATAACTAGAAGATGCAAAGGTCTAGAATTCAAATTTCAATAACCATTTTCATAAAGTTAACCAATCACCCAATTTATGTAACTACCGTAAACTTTTGTATTATGCATTCTCTTACCGTGTACCAAGTGGAGCATAAATTAGGTGATTATTTGCACATTATGAGTAAAAAAATAAAACGAAGTCGGTTGCTAAGTCTTGATTGTTACCTGACCAAGTTCGTGTATCAGAGGCGTGTTCGTCATGTTGACCACGTGTCCAACGCCGGTCGGAAGCGTGTCGAGTGAGTGTCGGACACAAAAAGTTTTTCGAAGAGTATGTGTTTCCTTGGTGGAGGGTAAGGGTACAAAGAAATGTATTGGAGTCAGAAATAAGTATTCTTAGGGAAATTGTCTCAATTGGTCGTAAAATGAAGGGTATTTTTATTTTTTTGTTGATAGATATTCGTCATCTTGACAACTTGTCACAACTACATTACTACTTGGTGAAAACTTTCCCCTGTGTATGTCGAAATAAGGATAAGTTGTTGTAAGTCAGTTTTTCCAGATTCTACTGCCTTTGAGTAAAGGGTCTGGTGTCCTACCGCAATTAGGGAATTCGAGTGGGGTTTCTTGTTTTCAAGGACAAGAGTGATATTAAACAAAGGAAACGATCTGCAGGTATGTTCTGAGGAGAATCAGACCCCAAATTGAATGTTTTGAAGTATATCTCGTCTCTCCCACTTTTTATTACTTAGAGATTAAACTTTATCATGAAGTCCATGCCTTTGGCATGGATATGCTTATTGTAAGGTCACTTGGATTTGACCAATGGGATATACATCTGAAGTGGATGTATAAATTTTGGCATGGATATGCTTATTGTAATGTCACTTGGATTTGACCAATGGGATATACATCTGAAGTGATATATAAATATTAAACTGGATTGATAAATGTATTACCTCCTTAGGGTACAGAACTACAGATAACTACGATGTGCTTTTATATTGCAAGCATCAAGTGCATCAGTATTCACGGATCTTGATCAATGATGGTGATGGATACAAGCTGTAAGGAACTAGCATGGATTACCCATGCAGACTATATCTTTCAGGTATGTTTGACCGATTGTGATACTGAGGTCCTCGTAAGCTTTCTGCGTAGGGTGAAAGCTGTCCCAGAATAAATAGTTGGAGTCGTCTGGACATGTAGCCGAAGTTAAGTCATTACACAGTGGTCCTACCTCGATCTTCCCTGTGCCACAAACATCCTTTGTCAACAACTTTGAACCCTATTAAACAGAAACAAAAGTTAGAGAGGGGAAACAAGAAAATACTGAAAAGAAAGATGGAAGAAACTTGATTCAGTGGCTACCAAGCTGGAAAACTATAAGGTAAGACCTGAGATCTTCATTTAGGTGAGTTTTTGGTTAAGTTGTTTTATAATCTTCGATCTGTGTAATGATCTTATAGAAAAGCCTAATCCAATCTATACCCGACAGTTCTGCTTTGAAACCAGAAAACTGACTTCCGAGTAATTTAGAGATATTTGCCAATGTTTTTTGTCCAAAAATGAAATTACCTTCGCGTACAAACATATTTCATCAATTTCCCAATTAGAGTACCATTTAGGTCAAGATCTTTGAACTGATTTGTACGTTTACTTTAACGACACAAATCTCACCTCATCAGCTATTATTTCTGCTCGAGTGACGGCCAAAAGCACTTGGACAGATTGGAAAAACTTATCAATTTATCATTGAAGACTAGGATCATTGCTAGTACTCTTACGGGATTTCTTTTGAATTTTCCTCTCTGTTTTTTTTTGCACGGCGGAGTGAACTGATATGCTTTTCCATCCACTTTTTCCTCATCAGCTTTGCTTCAGAATTGCAATTACAGTTGACCCTCCTTGTCTTACCTACGTGTTTTTGGATCCTCGTGTTCATCATCTCCATCAGGATCATCACTACCTTCATCCCACCTGTTCCTCGGCACCTCCTCGTGGCCCCCATCTCTTGACCTACCCTTATTATCATGTGATTCTATGCACATCTACCATATCAGTTCTGCCAGTTCTCTAAAAGCTCGAACTTATAGATAGGGTGAATTTAATTATATATCAAGTGGAAGCAAGAGCGGGGTCATGAGACTACAACATACTTCGGTGGGTACCAATCATACAACTACACCATAAATTCACAAGGTACTGCCGTTGATAAGCACATGGACAATTTAGGCCAATGGATAACTGGAGTGGGTTCAATATTCCAACAAAGTGCACATTGGCAAAAGGTTTCTCATTGAAAGGTGAGAGTGGTGGTTAATGAGGGGTGTGTGAAATGAGAAAAAAAGTTGGTAGGAGTACAACACTTTCATGTTCTTAAAGTGAGAAAAAAAAGTTGGTAGGAGTACAACACTTTCATGTTCTTAAAGTTTGACAAGGACGCCAATATTAGCTTGGTTAGTTGGTTAAGGCAGTGGAGGTTTATACCCCGCATCTTGGGTTCTTTATCTACTGGCGGCACTCTCACCTTAAAAAAAAGAGTTTGTCAAGGACCGTGTTCAAGAAAGTGGGACTCTTGTCCAAACAGGCAAACAGTACTGGGCTGTCCCTAAAGATATACCACTAGAGAAACGCTGCAGTTATTAGGTCAATGCTGGGTGTCAATGATCATGATAATGCGAGTGACAATACATATATTGAAGAGCAATGATTGAAGAGGAGTAATACCGAACGCAGCAGGGTTTAGCATGTGATTAAGCAAAGGGGTGTAGATATCTAAGTAAATGGCCTTTGCATTTTGGAAGTTGCTGTTAAGTGTGTCAAGTGCAGGGGATAGCTTTGAGTTGAACAAAATTGCTGCTTGGTTGTACTTCTCTATGCATTGCCTTTTTACTCCTCCGTTAATTGTTCTTGTTGCTGGTAGACATCCGACAGGAGGAGCATTGGCCACGCCAATCCTTCTTGCTCCCATATTGTATATCTCCTGCCAACCATTGAAATGATTAAACAGGAAAAAAAACTAAACAATCCACGACCACTATCATCACATTATCAGCACTTGCTAACTGGAGATAAAGGTTACCTGAATGAAGCTAGAAGCTTCTTTGATCATTAAATCAGTGTAGGACGAGACATCATACTCGAGATGTCTGAATGGCATACTGAAATATGTATTAGCAATGTCATTGCTCCCTGCCACAACTAAGTATACGGCGTTGTTTATAATGCTTTCAGCCTTCTCTACTCCAGCAATAAATTTCAGTTTCTCTATGTAGGCTCTGAAGTTGTTCAGTTGATCCGATAAACTAATAACTCCCTAATAATCAAACCACAAAATACAGCAAATTAAAGAAGAGTATATGTAGGACTTGTAACTGTTCTGTGAGTAGTCGCTTCCAAACTTCAAGACACGCACATAAAATATTTGCATATAAACTAGACAGTGAAATTTAAAATTGTACCGTAATTTTAGGAGTGAGTGGATCATATCCTGAGCCACCTGAAGCGAAGCTTACACCAGTAAGGAGGTCAGTAGGCGTAATGCTTGGATCAAGGTAAGCATGTAAAAGCTCTTCGATTCCCAATTCTCCAGCTATGTGGGAGAACAAAGAAAAAGAATAAGCAACTCCTATATACTAGGACATTTTTTTTATCCGAATACTGCATTGATGTAGTTACCTATAAAGTCTGTGAGGATCTTTCCATTGCTAAATCTTCCTGTTGGTTTTCCATCCATTAAATCCTTCCCATATGGAGGCAAGTTGGCCTTGAAAAGTGTAGTAGGTA
The DNA here is from genome assembly GCA_003290165.1 of Berberis thunbergii. Classification (NCBI taxonomy): domain Eukaryota; kingdom Viridiplantae; phylum Streptophyta; class Magnoliopsida; order Ranunculales; family Berberidaceae; genus Berberis; species Berberis thunbergii. Next base: position 257,144 of record QNQO01001477.1, read on the forward strand.
AGTGATTGTTGTTTCCAGGATCTACAATCGAATCTCCAAATGCTATAAGTGCAGGAACTGTTATGTTGACAGGTAATGTGAAGACTGCTTCGTTGATCTGTGCAAGAAAAGAAGAAGAGATATAAAGAGGGAGTTTTGGAGAATGGTTGAAGATGGAAGTTGCATGATTTCTTTAGGGAAAGTAGTTAATGTCAAATGTGCTTGAATATGGGTGAAGAAGTTATATGAATTCATAAATGGATTCTGTGCATCTTTAGCATCCTTACATAGCTTTCAAGAAACCTTGTTGGCAATGGCAATTACTCGTCATATCATCTATAGCTAGGTTGGTCAACTACACGTTCTCACGTATTTGTTTAATTTACTGTATTAGATGAAATATAAAAATGAGGACTTTTATTTATTTCTTTTTTGTAGTTTTGTACTTTGGGCATGTTTGGTGAATGGAATCCAACTCTGCATGAAATGTGTGGAAAATAAAAAGAAAGGGGTAGGACTACAGGAGAAGAAGAGAGTATATATATACATATTTTTTTCCCTTCAAATATGCTAGAAAAGTAGAGTTCCGCAACCATGTTTTGTAATCGTGATATTGAAAGAATGATGAAATCTCTAAAATGTTTGTGTATCTTGAGGTTATAAAAAATTTAATAATGCCACATCATTCTGATTGTAGAACCTGGTTCTCTAGCCTAACTCATTTTTTTCGATGATACTCCTATTCTCATGCATGTCAGAATTACACTCCATGATCCCATAAAGAAACCGTTTTGTTTTCTTTTGTTTTGGTTTTATTTATTTATTTATTTATAATGTTATATGAGGATGAGTGAACCTGAATCGAAGCTGATTCCTGTATTTTGTCAAAAACTTGAAGTTGACCAAAACACTCTTTTGATTGATAATGAGAACATGGCAAATACACTCTTGACTGTTAACTACATTTTTCAGCTTATATTTAATATGATCCCTTGTACAAATCATACCCCAAATTGTTGTATGGGGTCAAGTTCTCCACCTTTTCACATAACAGCGTCATTAGTTCTAATGAGATCCCACCTAATTCTAAGACCTGTCCTGTCTACCGTGATAATAAGATTATTATTATTATTATTTTTATATCTTTTTAAAATTTTCTGCGTTAATTAAGGACTGCACTAACCATTATTTTATATGAGCTAGCAAGAGGTTGAATGTGAAAAATAAACCTTAGCAATATAACTGCAGGGAGAAATAATGTTACTAACGTAGAGACCCAATGTCTGTACTCTGTAGAAACTACATATAAAAAAAAGGTCCAATTACTCCAGACAAAGCCACAAAAGCAATGAAGGATGCTAGCTAGTAGCTACATGTACCGAAGGATTGTGATTTCGTTCTCTCGTTTTTTGAATTCATTTCAGTATCTTGATTTTAAGAAATATTTCGGTGTATAAAGAAAAAAAAGTAAAAATTTTAAGAATACATTAAATAATATATAATGAATTTCGTGGGTACATGAAAATGTAAAATAAAATAAAATAGATGCAAGTAAATAAATCTATTAAACATATTAAATGAAACATAAATGCCAAGAAATGAAATTAACATGAAATCAATATATAATTAGAAAATCAGGGGGTTGTTTAAAAATCAATATATAAGTAGAAGAAATGATAATTAGAAAATCAGAGGGTGGTTTTAAAAATTAATAAATAATTAGAAAAACTGATAATACGAAAAAATTCTTAAATTTATGAAAAAACTCTGAAATTTTTCAAAAAAAAAAAACATCGAGAAAATGTAATTTTTGGTAGTTGGGTTTTGTATTTTACGGAAAAACGAAAATTTTGAAATTAACGAAAAAATCTCGAAAATTTTCATAAAAACTTTTGAAAAAATGTAACTTTTAATTCTGCCCTTTTTCTTTTTAATTTTCACGAGATTTCGTGAAATCACATTCCTTGCATTTACCATACTTCGATTATATCTTTTAAATGTAGCAGACAATGGCGGTGTTACAGGGACTGCTCTGAGGCTTATTAATGGTGATTTAATCAGCATGCATAGGGCACCCTTTCTCCCTCTCAATCATATAATTCATTTTATCGAAACAGGATACGTGGAGAGTATCAAATTCTCAAAAATACAAACGTGGTGTAATTGTAGCATTATTACGGCATTAATCGTAGTTGTGATTTAATTGTATGATAAAACCATGTGAACAACTTGACTAGAGTTGCATATTGTAGCATTATTATGGCATTTATTTCGCGCCGTAGAAATAGAACATCCTACTTTTTTGCAAGCAATGTCTTAACATAAATTAGTTGTTCACTTCGTGCATATGCTCATTTTATGCATAAAAAACCTGCAATGATTATGTGACTTTTCAATGAACAGACACAATTTTGTGTTTCGCTGCAAAGATTCCAGATGATGTAAATAGCCATGCTGCACGATTTTTAGCTTTCTAAAGAAAGTGTGGCTTATAAGCCTAGTGTAATTAGGTCCCTCTACATTACATTGAGGTAATTGTGCGCAAGTTTAAAAGATTGGTTATTGACTCACATAATGTGATAGAACTGTACATTACTTTCCTAGCACCAATAGAATACATGAACTCAATGGAGACGATAGACACTGCCTAGTTAATTCAACAATCTGAACCTTTCAATGTTGAATACAACATGGGAAGAGCTCATCGACTAAAGGAAGGAATTTAACATGATTATCATATTCAAATTTACGTGTTTAATGTCTTTATCTTTTTCTCTTGTCTAACACTCTGATAAAACACACCAAATTAAGGCAATGAAGAGTGCTAGCTACATGTACTCGACTTTCTGTTTATGGCAAACCAAATCTCTGATTCAAAAACATGTTTTGTTTATACTCAATATTCAATATTTAATATTGATGAAACTTGCTTTCACAAAATTTATATTCAATATTTCATCACTTAAAAACAGTGTTCTAAAAAGCGCTAGGCAGTGGGCGAGCGGCGAGCAGGTGCCTAGCGCCCAGGGGTCTAGGTGGCGCTTAGCAGTTTTAGGTTTTGTATTAGAATTTTAATTATTTACAAAAGTTAAACATAATACCTTATCAATTACATCTAATTTAATGCCAAGATACATATGCAAAATTTATAAACATAAAAAATTAACAATCATGAACAAAATTTATTAAAACTCAAATGACTGAAGTTGGTCATATGATGGGTACTTTATATAAAGTTGAATTTGTGGACAAATATCCAAACGTACTCTTTTATTTTTCTTCAAATTGCATGAATAACCTAGTCATGTTTGATAAAATCTACACTACTAATATTAGTACCGACAGATCCTTTAAGTAATCATCAATTACTACATTCAGACATATATTGAATAGAAAACAATTAAATTGTTTCTTTCCAAAAAGGGGAAAGAAAAATAAAATAAAAGCACAATCAACCTTATTGAAAAAAAAACCCCGCCCATACCTCGCCCAAAACCCGCCTAGGCGCCTATCCGATTTTTCACCCCGCCCAGCCATTAATCTGAGCGTTTCTCTAACACCCAGCGCCGTCTAAGCGGCTGCCTAGACCGTTTTTTTAGAACAATGCTTAAAAGATCTGTGACTGAATCACATAGTTTCCAGCTTACGCTGTCCATGCTTTCTTAACAACAATTGAATGCAGAAGCTTCCAAAAACCAAAACAAACAACTATTTCTCTTGAAATAAAGGAGATATTGATAAAATGTGGGCGAAGCTCAAGATACTGTTCTTGTGGAAATTTGAATAATAATCTGATTAACCTTACGAGCTTCGCTGAGACAATGTTTGAGGCCGCATGAAAGAGATTATTTACATTGGGTACTAGCGCAGATCAAAGTTTGCTTGTAATTTCTGATGAGTGGATAGACGAGGTCTCTGTAGGCTATGTCCGTGGGTTGATAATGTGCCAAAATGCATATTTTGTAGCATTTGGGCATATACATGGGTTCCAGCCGTTGCACATAATGCCTAACTCTATGTTCTCGTTGAAACAACACCAACTTTGGAGTTTTTTAAAGAAGACGAGATAATTCTCCAAGTGAGTGGAGTTTTCTAGAGAAATTGAGAGAAGATGAGTTTTTTCTAGATAACTCTTTCACCTCTTAGACATTTCAACTCTCTAGAATTCTCTTTAGAAAATATCTCTAGAATTATCCTTTCTCTTTTCAAGCTCAATGTATAAATAGTCATTAGTTCAATGTATATGAAGTATCCAAGTGAGTGAAGTCTAAGTGTCAGGCTTGGGTCATTGCAAGTACAATCGGTCTTAGTCTGTTTGTTTGGACTTTGATGTGTGGCTTTTACATTTCTGCCAGGGGAGACTATTGACTCCATCCTCATGCAGCCTGGTTATCTGTTGCTTTAGCTATGACATCTCGACTCAATTAGGCAATTATGGCACACCAAATCTCTGATTCAAAAACATGTTTTGTTTATACTCAATATTCAATATTCAATATTGATGAAACTTGCTTTCACAAAATTTATATTCAATATTGCATCACTTAAAAACAGTGTTCTAAAAGCTCTAGGCAGTGGGCGAGCGGCGAGCAGGTGCCTAGCGCCCAGGGGTCTAGGCGGCGCTTAGCAGTTTTAGGTTTTGTATTAGAATTTTAATTATTTACAAAAGTTAAACATAATATCTTATCAATTACATCTAATTTAATGCCAAGATACATATGCAAAATTTATAAACATAAAAATTAACAATCATGAACAAAATTTATTAAAACTCAAATGACTGAAGTTGGTCATATGATGGGTACTTTATATAAAGTTGAATTTGTGGACAAATATACAAACGTACTCTTTTATTTTTCTTCAAATTGCATGAATGACCTAGTCATGTTTGATAAAATCTACACTACTAATATTAGTACCGACAGATCCTTTAAGTAATCATCAATTACTACATTCAAACATATATTGAATAGAAAACAATTAAATTGTTTCTTTCCAAAAAAGGGGAAAAAATTAAAATAAGAACACAATCAACCTTATTTAAAAAAAAACCCGCCCATACCTCGTCCAAAACCCGCCAGGTGCCTACCCGATTTTTTACCCCGCCCAATCATTAATCTGGGCGTTTCTCTAACGCCCAGCGCCATCTAGGCGACTGCCTAGACCATTTTTTAGAACATTGCTTAAAAATCTGTGACTAAATCACATAGTTTCCAACTTACACTGTCCATGCTTTCTTAACAACAATT